>JAMYWD010000095.1:0-7500 GCA_028583415.1 Protea cynaroides | reverse complement strand
GCTCTCCCTCTCCCCCCTCTCTGTCTCTCCCTTTTCCCTCTCTGTCCGTCTTTGTCTCTCTTTTTAATCTCTTTTTCTCTCTCCTAATTCTCTCTCGTTTTTACTTCTCCATCTCTCTCTCTTCCTACTTTTCTCTCTCTCTCTTTTTACTTTTCTCTTTCTCTCCCTCTATCTCTCGCTCTCTTTCTCTCTACTTCTCTATCTAAACTTCTCTGTTCTCTCTCCCTCTACTTTTCTCTCCCTACTTCTCCATATCCCTCTCTCTTTCTCTTTCTCTTTCTCTATCTGTTTCTTCTGTCTCTTTCTCTCTGTCTACTTCTCTCCCGCTTTCTCTCTCTCCCTCCCTCACCTTCTACTTCTCCCTCTCTCTCCCTCTTTCTTTCTCTCTCTCTCTCTCTCTTCTCTCTCTCTCTCTCTCTCTCCCTCTCTTTCTCTCCCTCTCTCTCTCCCTTTTTCCCTCTTTGTCTCTCTTTGTCTCTCTTTTTAATCTCTTTTTCTCTCTCTAATTCTCTCTCGTTTTACTTCTCCATCTCTCTCTCTTCCTACTTTTCCCTCTCTCTTTTTACTTTTCTCTTTCTCTCCCTCTATCTCTCGCTCTCTTTCTCTCTACTTCTCTATCTATGCTTCCCCGTTCTCTCTCCCCCCTACTTTTCTCTCTCTCTCTCTCTACTTCTCCCCTGTCTCTCTCTCTTTCTCTTTCTCTATCTGTCTCTTACGTCTCTTTCTCTCTGTCTACTTCTCTCTCTCAACCTCTCTGTCTTCACACGCTCTCTCCTATTCTCTTTCTTCTTCTCTCTCTTTCTCTCTCTCTATTTCTTTCTCTCTCTCTTTGTGACTCCCTCTCATTCGGCTTCTCACTCTCTCCTGCTTTCTTTCTCACTCTCTCTCTCTCTCTCACTCTCTCTCTCTCGCACTTCTCTCTTTCTTCTTTTCCCTCCCTACCTTTCTCTCTCTCTCTCTCTCTCTCTTTCTCTCTCTCTAATATTTCAAATTCTCTCTCCCTCATACTCACTCTCTCTTTCTCTCTCTCCCTCTCTAATCTTTCTAATTCTCTCACTCTCTCTCCTCACTCTCTCTCTCTCTCTCTCTCTCTCTCTCTCTCTCTTTCTTTCCTTTTCTCGTTTCTCTCTCTTTCTCTCTTTATCTTCTCTCTTTCTACTTCTGTCTCTCTTTTTACTTCCGTCTCTCTCTGTCTCTTTTCTCTCTACTTCCCTCTCTATCTCTCTACTTCTCTCTCTCTTTCTCAACTTCCCAATCTCTTTCCCTCTCTCTCTCTCTCTCTCTCTCTCTCTCTCTCTCTCTCTCTCTCTCTCTCTCTCTCTCTCCGCTCTCTTTTTCTTTATACTTCTCTGTCTTTCTCTCTCTCCCCACTTCTGACTCTCTCTTTCTACATCTCCCTCTTTCTTCTTCTTCTCACTACCTTTCTTCTTCTTCTCTCTCTCACTACTTCTTTCTCTCTCTCTCTATCTCTCCTACCTCTCCCTCTCTCCATTTCTCACTCTCTCTACTTCTCTCTCTTTCCCTTTTTCTTTCCTAATCCCCAATCTCTCTCTTTTCAACTTTTATCTCTCTTTCTCTCCACTTCTCTATCTGTTCCATTTCTCTCTCTCTCTCTCCCTTTCTCTCTCTCTCTCCCTTTCTACTCGCTTTCTCTCTGTCCCTCATTCTCTCTCGTTTTACGTCCCCCACTCTCTTTCTTTCTACTTCTCTCTCTCACTCTCTCTTTCTTGCTACTTCTCCCTCTCTTTTTCTTCTCCTTCTCTGTCTCTCTTTTTCTGCTTCTCTCTCTATCTCTTTCTTTCTCACTTTCTACTTTTCACTCTCTCTGCCTCTCTCTTTCTTACAACTCTCACTCTCTTTTTCTCTCTCTCACTCCACTTCTCTCTCTTTCTCTCTATCTCTCTTTTCTACCTCCCTCTCTTTCTTTCTTTCTCTCTCGCTTCTCTCTCTTTCTCTCTCTCTCTCTCTCTCTCTCTCTCTCTCTCTCTCTCTCTCTCTCTCTCTCTCTCTCTCTCTCCCTCTCTCTGTCTCTCTCTCTCTTTTCTCTCTCCCTCTACTTCTCCCTATCTTTATACTTCTCTGTCTTTCTCTCTCTCCCTACTTCTCACTCTCTCTTTCTACATCTCCCTCTTTCTTCTTCTCTCACCCTTTCTTCTTCTTCTCTCTCTTACTACTTCTTTCTCTCTCTCTCTCTCTCTCTCTCTCTCCCTCTCTCCACTTCTCTCTCCCTCTACTTCTCTCTCTCTCTCTCTCTTTCTCTTTCAAATTTACACACTCTCTCTCTCTTTTCAACAATTATCTCTCCTTCTCGCCACTTCTCTATCTCTTTCATTTCTCTCTCTCTCTATATCTCTCTCTCCCTTTCTACTCACTTTCTCTCTCTCCCTAGTTCTCTCTCATTTAACGTCTCCCACTCTATTTCTTTCTACTTCTCTCTCTCTCACTCTCTCTTTCTTGCTACTTCTCCCTCTCTTTTACTTCTCTTGCTCTGATCTCTTTTTCTGCTTCTCTCTCTCTGTCTCTTTCTTTCTCACTTTCTACTTTTCTCTCTCTCTGCCTATCTCTCTTTCTCTCTCTTTCTTACAACACTTACTCTCTTTCTCTCTCTTTCTCTCCACTTCTCTCTCTTTCTCTCTCTCTTTCTACTTCTCTCTCTTTCTTTCTCTCTCTCTCTCTCACTTTCCCTCTCTCTTTCAACCTCTCTCTCTCTCTCTCTCTCTCTCTCTCTCTCTCTCTCTCTCTCTCTTTTTCTCTCTCTTTTTCTCTCTCTCTCTCCCTCTCTCTCTCTTTCTCTCTCCCTCTACTTTTCTCCCTCTTTATACTTCTCTGTCTTTCTCTCTCTCCCTACTTCTCACTCTCTCTTTCTACATCTCCCACATTCTTCTCCTTCTCTCGCCCTTTCTTCTTCTTCTCTCTCTCACTACTTTTTTCCCTCTCTTTCTCTCTATCTCTCCTATCTCTCCCTCCCTCCACTTCTCTCTCTCTATCTCTCTCTCCTATCTTCTCCATCCCTCTCTCTCTCTCTCTCTCTCCCTTCCTCTCGCTTTCTTTCTCTCCCTAGTGCTCTCGCCCTCCTTTGGCAACCCTCCCTTTCTTTCTACTTCTCTCTCTCGCTCACTCTATTTTTCTTGCTATTTCTCCCTCTCTTTCACTTTTCTTTCTCCGTCTCTCTTTTTCTGCTTCGCGCTTGCCGCTTTCTTTCTCACTTTCTACTTTTCTCTCTCTCTCTCTTCCTCTCTCTCCCTTTCATTCCCTTTCTTCAGCCCTCGCTCTCTCCCTCTCTCTCCCTTCCCTCTCCTTCTCTCACTTTCTCTCTTTCTCTCGCTCTTTCTCTCTCTTTCTCCCTTCTCTCCTCTTTCTCTTCTCTCTCTTTCTTCCTCTCTCTCTCGCTTTTCTCTCCTCTCTCTCTCTTCTCCCCTCTCTCCCTTCTCTCTCTCTCTCTCTCCCTCTCTCCCTTTTCTCTCTCCCTCTACTTCTCGCTCTTCTCTCGTCTTTCTCTCCCCTACTTCCCACTCTCTTTTTACTCTCCCACTCTTCTTCTTCTCTCCCTTTCTTCTTCTTCTCTCTCTCACTACTTCTTTCTATCCTCTCTCTATCTCTCCTATCTTCTCACTTCTCTCTCTCTACTTCTCCCCCTCCTCTCTTTCTCTTTCTAATTCGCCCTGTCTCTCTCTTTCAGCTTTTATCTCTCTTTCTCCTTCCCCTTTTCATTTCTCTTCCTCTCTCCACTTCTCTATCTCTTTCATTTCTCTCTCACTCTCTCGCCCCCTCTCTCTCTCTCCCCTTTCGACTCGCTTTCTCTCTCTCCCTAGTTCTCTCTCGTTTACGGCTACCCTCTCTTTCTTTCTACTTCTCTCTCTTGCTCACTCTCTCTTTCTTGCTATTTCTCCCTCTCTTTCCGTCTCTTTCTCTATCTCTCTTTTTTTGACTTCTCTCTCTATCTCTTTCTTTCTCACTTTCTACATTTCTCTCTCTGCCTCTTTCTCTCTCTTTCTCTATCTTTCTTACAACTCTCACTCTCTTTCTCTCTCTCTCTCCACTTTTCTCTCTTTCTCTCTCTCTTTCTTTCTACTTTTCTCCCTTTCTTTATGTCTCTCTCTCTTTCCACTTCTCTCTCTCACTTTCTACCCCACTCTCTCTCTCTCTCTCCAATCTATTTCTCTCATTCTTCTTCTCTCTCTCAACCTCTCTACTTTTGCTCTCTCTCTCGCTCTCTCTCTCTCTTTTTCGCTTTCTCTCTCTCATCTCTCTTCTTATCTGCACTCTTACCCTTTCTCTCTCTTTCGCTTTCTTCTCTCTTTCTCTATCTTTCTTTTTACATCTCTCTCTCTTTCTCTCTCTTCCACTCTTTCTCTCTCTCTCTCTCTTTCTCTTTGTCATTCTTCTCTCTCTCTCTTTTTCTCTCTCTCTCTCTCTCTTTATCTTTCTCTCTCTTCTCCCTCTTTCTACTTCTCTCTTTCTCTTTTTGTTTTTCTGTCAACTTCTCTCTCTTTGTCTCTCTCTATCCTGTCCTTTTGTCTCTCTTTCCCTTTCTACTCTTTCTCTCGATCTCTCAACTTCTCTCTCTATATCTCTTTCTTCTCTCCCTCCCTTCTCACCCATTTCCTCCAGTCTCTCTCTTTCCCTTTCTCTCTCTCTCCACTTTTCTCTCTCTCTCTTTCTCCTCTTTCTTCTCTGTCCCTCTCATCTCTCTCTCTCATTCTCGATCTCCATCACTCTCTCTCTCTCTCCCTTCTCTCACCCTCTCTTTCTACATCACCTTCTTTCTTCTTCTTCTCTCTCTTTTCTTCTTCTTCTCACCCTCACAACTTCTCCCCCTCTCTCTCTTTCTCTACTTTTCCCTCTCTCTACTTTTCCCTCTCCCCCCCTCTCTCCCTTTTCTCTCGACACTCTCTCTCTTTCTAATCTCTTTCTCCCTCTCCCTTACTTCTCTCTCATTTACTTCACCATCTCTCTCTTTCTTTCTCCTTTCTACTTTTCTCTCTCTCTCCTCTTTCTTTCTCTCTTTTTGCTCTAACTCCTCACTCACTTTTTTTTTCTCTCTCCCTCTCTCTGTTTCTTTTCCTGCTTCCCTCTCTCCTCTCTCTCTCTCTCAATTTTTCTTCTACTTCCCTCTCTTTCTTTCTCTGTCACACTTTCTCTCTCTCGCTCATCCCTCTTTCTCTGTCTCTCTCTCTCTCTTTCCCTTTCTACTTCTCTTTCTCTGCACTCTCTCTACTTCTCTCTCTTTTATCTCTCTCTCTCTCCTTCCTTCTCACCAACTTCCCTCTCTCTCTCTTTCCCTTTCTCTCTCTCCACTTATCTCTCTCCTATCTCTCTTTCTTTTTGTCCCTCTACTTCTCTCTCTCTCTCTCTCTCATTCTACTTCTCAGTCTCTCTCTCTTACTTCTCACTCTCTTTTTCTACATCACCTTCTTTCTTCTTCTTACATGCCCTTTCTTCTTATTCTCACCCTCACAACTTCTCCCTCTCTCTTTTTCTCCCTCTCTCTACTTTTCTTTCTCTACTTTTCCCTCTCTCTTTTTCTCTCTCAGTCTCTCTCTATTTCTAATCTCTTTCTCTCTCTCTAACTTCTCTCTCATTTTGATCTCCATTTCTCTCTCTTCCCTCCCTCTCTCTCTCTCTCTTTCTTTCCCTCTTTCGCTTTTCCACTCTCTCTCTTCCTCTCTCTCTCTCTTTCTCTCTCTTTCTTACAACTCCTTACTCACTTTTCTCTCTCTCATTCTACTTCTCTTCCTGCTTATCTCTCTTTCTCTCTCTTTCTCTTTCTCTCTCTCCCCCTCTCTCTCTCTCTCCTTCGCACTCTCTCTTTTTACCCCTCCCCCCTTCCTCTCTTTCTACCCCTCTTTCTCTCTCTCTCTCGCTCTCTCTTCTTACTTCTCTCTCTTTTTCCTCTCTCTTTCTCTCTCTCTTTCTCTCTCATTCATTCTCCAACTCTCTTTCTACTTTTCTCTCTCTTTCTCCCTCCCCAATCTCTTTCTACCCCCCTCTCTCTCCCTCTCTCTCTTTCTCTCCATCTGCTTCTCTCCCGCTTTCTCTCTCTCCCTCCCTCCCTCTCCTCTCTCTCTCTCTCTCTCTCTCTCTCTCTCTTTCTCTCTCTCTCTCTCTCATTCTCTCTCTCTCTCTCTCTCTCTCGCTCCCTCTCTCCCTCTTATCTCCTTTTTCCCTCTTGTCTCTCTCTATCTCTCTCTTTTTGTCTCTTTTCTCTCTCTAATTCTCTCTTGTTTTACTTCTCCATCTCTCGATCTTCCCTATTTCTCTCTCTCTTCCTCCTATCTCTCGCTCTCTTCTCTCTCTACTTCTCTAATCCTATGCTTCTCTATTCTCTCTCCCTCTACTTTTCTCTCTCTCTCTACTTCTTCTTCCTCTCTCTCCTTCTCTTTCTCTATCTCTTTTGTCTCTTTCTCTCTGTCTGCTTCTCTCTCTCAACCTCTCTCTACTTCACTCTCTCTCCTATTCTCTTTTGTTGGAACCTTAGCCAAGTTGGGATGTTGTCGGCAACTTTGTGTTGTGGAGTGTTGTCATTGTTGGCAACCCTATAGACAATTAGCGGGATGATATGGAGGAGAATGTCGACAAGACATGTGGGAGGACGAGAGAAAAGTAGAACATGTATACAACACAACATGCATGGTTTGATAGTGTGGGCGGCTCGTGACGACTCGGCGAGGCTTGAAAGTGGCCGGTGGAGCGATCGAATAGCTCGATGAAGGCATAGCAAGCCCGAGTGGATAGGAAATGGCTGGTGGACAACTAAGCAGGCACGTGAGATAGAGTCGAGAGGAAGCAAGAATGGTCGGGGGTGGACAGCTCCTATTTGAGAAACAAAGGAGAGTGTGTAGGAGGACTCTCTCGTGAGATAAGTTAGTTGGCCAAGGCGATCAAAGACGAAATTGGCTAAGTTGATGCGGCGGTCGAAGAAGAGAATGCTGATTAAAGCTGATAAAAGAACAGGGAAAGAGGAAAATGGAAGTGTGATAAAGAAAGGAGAGAATGGGTGGGACCAGGTGGGTCCTACTTTGGGTGGCCGGCCCGGCACTGGCGGCCGGCCCGGGCCCGCGGGTATGGCAGCCGGGCTGGGCCAGCGAGTGATACGAGTGGCACGGGGCGGCGGCCATGCCCGACATGCCTGGCGGCATGCATGCGAGCCATGCGTGCTCGCGTGCGAAGGAATATCGCACTACGGCGGTGCCACGCGCATGGAACCGTAATGCCGCGATGAAACGCTTACGTGCGCCTGATAGGCAGCGCGCGTCGGCGCCAGCCTGGCGCGCCGCGAGCAACGGCGTGCCTGATAGGCAGCGGCTCACCCGGCGCCCAGCGTCTGCGGCACCGGTAGTGCACATAGTACCCGGCGTCGCGAGCTGCCGGCAGCGCGCGCCAATCTGTTCGATGAAATCTTTGCCGATGAAGATTCCAATACGAAGGCTTGAGTGGCGGCGAGATTTCACTAATGGGATCGACCGATCGGTGGTCTAAATCAGTCCATCCGCCCGATCA
>JAMYWD010000948.1:0-18000 GCA_028583415.1 Protea cynaroides | reverse complement strand
AATGGTGTCCTAAGTCTCTCTCTCATTTCGCTTTTGTGTCAAAACCATAGTAAAAGTGTATGAATTCACCAAAAATCAATGTTAAAAATATTAAAATTTTTCATAAAAGCTACTCTTAAAGCACATTGACACTAAAAAAAATTAAAAATAAAAACAAGATAGTAAATATGGCTAAAAATAAAAAATAAAAATAAAGCTAAGTAAAACATAAAACTTTAAATAAAACTAAATTTCCTATAACAGATCCTAATTTCTCCCCCCTACACTTAAATTTAACATTGTCTTCAATGGAAAATAAGAATGCAAAAGAAAGCAATTAATAGAGAGAAGAAAGACAAATCAGTTTTCTTGGGTTGCCTCCCAAGCAGAGCATTTGCTTAACGTCGTTAGCCCGACTAGCTTTGTCCATCACTCTTCATAAGTAGGATCTGCTAGTTCCACTTCTTCAACATTATCCATTTGAAGACCATGTAGTAAGGTTTAAGTCTGTGACCATTCACCTTAAACATCTTGTTTGTTTTTAAGCTCCTTTTTTTGCTAAAGATCCAATTTTATTAATAAAGGAAAAAAAGAAAAGAAAACCGAAAGCCCTAAAAGGGTGAAGAACTCCAACCTTCGGCATTGCCATCAGTAGGAGACACTCCGGGCATAAAACAACTAACAAAATCGATATCTAGGCCGGTGGGATGCATCCCACACGGCTTCTTTAGCTACAAAATTTGGACATTTGTTCCATGAATATGACTGCCTATCATGAGCCGCTCTCCTTGCAAGCTTATCTGCCACAATATTGCATTCACAAAAGCAATGAGTGTACCTTATAGTACATTTAGATAACTCCATGTAAAGGCCATTCCAATCTTACAAAAAATACCAAGGCAAGTTCGCAGATAATAAAGCATTTACTATCGATTGAAAGTCAGATTCTAGCCAAATATGAGAAAAGCCAAGATTAATTGCTCCCTTCAATCCAATTACTGCAACTTTGAATTCAACAAAGTAGTTTGTGTGAATACTAAGATAATCTGAAAAAGCATATAAAATCTATTCATTGTGAGAACGAATCACTCCACCCGAACCAGCAGCTCCTGGGTTACCGAAGCTTGATCCATCTGTGTTTACTTTACACCAACCATGCATTAATGGCCTCCAAAAAAGTTCAACAATCCTTCTTGATTGTGTCTGAGTTGTAATGAGAGAGAATGCTTTTACAACTCTTAAATCTGATGTTGTTTTAATCTTACATGGTTTGGAGATTGAAAAAGCTCTGTAGCCATGTTTAATTTTAGCCCAGACCAAGTCGATTTCTGCTTTGATATTTCGGTGTAAGGCATGTTTCGAGCCAACCATAGGTTATGAATTACAATCACCAGAATACCATTCCATAAATTATAAACAATGAAATTAAATATGCATGAACAGTAATAATAGAAATATTGGATGACATGTTGAATGCACACAAGCATACACGCATAGAATCAGTCATGGAAATAAAACAGTTTATTATTAGCCAATTAGTTTAGGTCTTGTTTCCTCACCTTTTCTTGAGTGTAGATCCTCTTTCAAGCTTTAAGAATCACTTTTATATCAATAGAAAAACCTAACAAGTCGATAGATTTTAATTAGAATTCATTCCGATAATTTTAGGCTTGTTGTTAAGCAAGGGTCGCAGGATGGGTCGTAGGTAGGGTCGCAGGTTTTTGCGACCCCGGGGTGTAGGGTCGATGCCGGGGTCGGATGTTTCATCGACCCTAGGTGCGACCACCGCTTCCCTGGACTTCTTGAAAGCTGGGGGTCGATCCTGTGGTCTGGTAGGGTCGATTCTCAATCGACCCCACGTGCGACCCCACGTGGTTTGAGTTGACCTTTTCATCCTACAGTCCATTCTTTCATGTTTGGGTCCTATGGCTTACTTCCATAATCCATTCTATGCTTGTTCTATGGCTTAAAACTTTAGGTTACTTCCTTACTTGCCTACCATGATTCCCTCCATGGATTTCATTGAAATCTTCCCATGGATGGATGATTTAGGTTTCTCCTAGATCATACCCTCTTCATGAACTATTCTAAGGTCTTAAAGTATTAATGGAAGCATACCCATACCATAGGTTTGCTGAGATTCAGAGGTTTCTCTGACTTCTTCTCTTTAGTCTTCTTCTCCAACTTTCCTTCTCTTCTCCTTCTCTTCTCTTTCTCTCACTTTCAATTAGGGTTTCAAAAGGAGTGAAAGAGGCTAAGGGACGTCCTATTTATAGAGGAGAACCTCCCAAAATAAGTCCCATTGAGATTAGGAAAGAATCCCCTTGAAATTTGGAAAGTTTCCTATTTACGGTTTTTGTCGACAATGAGGGGGTCGGAGATGCCGTTGACCCTCGGGTCTAAATTGTTCGACCCTCGGTCTAAAATTTAGGGGTCTGACTCCCTAATGAGGGGGTGTCTGACCCTGCCTATTTGGGTATGCGACCCTACCCCCTATTTTACTATTTTTGGGTCAGTTTAATACCTGGTCTCGCTATTTCCTTCACGCAGTTGGTCCATTTGGCTCGACCATGATAGGTAGACCTGGTACAAGGTGATAAGACCGGTTAGTTCGATACGGGTCTTACAACTCCCCCCTTCTTATAAAAATTTCATCCTGAAAATTTGTACATACCTTCTGAGTCGAATAGATGAGGGTATTGCTTTCGCATAGCATTCTCTTCTTCCCATGTGATTTCTTCTACGTCTCTGCTTCTCCAGGTGACCTTAACATAATAAATGTCACGGTTGCATAGTCGTTGCACCTTTTGGCTGGTGATTTCAGTTGGTGCTACTTCAAATGTCAAATCATCAGTCAAATCAGGTAGATCTACTGTCAAAACGTACGTTGGATCTCTGACATACTTCTTCAATAAGGAGATATAAAATACATCATGCACACTTGACATAGATGGTGGTAGTGCTAACTTGTAAGCCACTTTTCCATGTTTAGCTAGAATCTCATATGGTCTGACATATCTCGGACTTAGTTTCCCTTTTTGTCCGAACCGTTTCAAACCTCGCATAGGTGACACTTTGAGGAATACCTTATCACCTACAGTTGTAAGACCCGCACTCTTAAAATCCGGTCTAACCTTGGTTTTGTGTCTTGACAGGTCTTCCGATCATCAACGAGCCAGACGGGGCAAGCGGATAACAAACAGGTACGAAATCGGACCGAAGTCGACCAATTATACCTGATTTTAGGTATACCGGTCGATGGTACCGGATGATGGTACCGGTCGACCGGTATGGCCTGCACAGCTATGTGCGGGAATTTGGAAATTAGTCTCTGCGGGTCCCGCTTTCCTGATTTCGAATCCTAGAAGTTTCCTAATCCTAGTAGGGTTACTAAACCCTATTTCTAGCCTATAAATACACCCTTAAACCCCTCAAATCCTTTCCATTGTCTCTCACAAACCCTAGAGAAGAGAAAGAGCTTGGAAAGGAGAAGGAGCTAGGAAGAAGAAGGAGGTGCCGCCATTACCGTTTGACGAAGCTCACGCTACGCCTGTCAACGGTAAGTGTTTGAATCCCTCTTCTTACCCTATGATGGTTGTGTGGGTGGATCAATACCATGCAAAGTAGGTATTGATCTAAAACCCTAAATTGGCCAATAAACCCTAAGTTTGCCGTCAAACCCTAGATTTGAGTTTCGAGATGATATTCATCGAAACGAGACTTGAATGAGTTGGGGATAACTTTAACTCAAAGCCTAGACTTAGAATGGATAGGAGAAACCCCCGAGAATCCATGGAGGATGATCGGACGGCAGTCGAAAAACCCATGTATGGTCTTCCGGAGACATACCGGTCGACTATACCGGTTGCACATAGTGCGACCGGTATGTTGCGACCGCTACCTCTCGGGAGGTTATCTGTGGGGGACCGGCTGACCATACCGGTCGCCAGTCTTTCCTATAGAGCTGCGACCGGTACATGCCACCGGTCAGCTCTGTGAGGGTGTTTTGTGATTTCTGTTGGTTTCCGACCAACATGAAACCCTAAATAATATATTCTAATGAAACCCTAATAATATTGTAGGACTTTGTGACTTATCGTTTGGATCTTACGACGTGGAGCAACTGATCGAACGAGCGTCAGGTAAGGGAATCTGACCTAAACCTAATAATTAATGGACAGTAAATCGTTGTTAATCATTGAATATCTATGATGTGATGTTTGTGCATATTCACATGCCATCCTTTACTTTCAGTTATTATTATTGTTCATGCATTCATAGGATGTGATTGTTAGGCATGTGATTGTTTTCGTTGGTGTGTAGAGTGGGGCATGGGCCTGGGATCGCTCTTCACACTGGCACTTTTTGTAGTATTCTGTCTTAACATGCTTTGTACGGGTGGGGTATCAGGGGAAGATCGTGGTACGGTGGTCTCCGATATTGATGTTGTCCCAGCCATCGTTGTGTGGTACTGAGGATTCTGGGTCGACGCTGGCTTGTCCACGATGCTTTAGCTCTATCTCTATGCCGTAGGGAGTTATGTTGGGATAGGGTCTACCTGCGTATTGTTTCTATCCTAGTGGGTTAGTTGCGGATAGGGTATCGGGGGGAGGTGAGGTGTGGTGGTCTCTGACCCGGCCTGTACGCTCTAGCTCTATCTCTATGCCATAGACGACTGTGCTGGGATAGAGCATACATTGTTGACATATAGGATTGGTTAGTTGCGAGCCCGGTTATGGAGCCCCGGCGTAGGGGCTTAGGTACCGGTATGGGTAGAGTATCGGGGGAAGTGCGGGTATACCTT
Organism: Protea cynaroides; assembly: GCA_028583415.1. Lineage (NCBI taxonomy): Eukaryota > Viridiplantae > Streptophyta > Magnoliopsida > Proteales > Proteaceae > Protea > Protea cynaroides. Next base: position 13,217 of record JAMYWD010000948.1, on the reverse strand, counting down.
AGCTCTATCTCTATTCCATGATGGGTGCATGTGGGTTGGTGGTAGTGTGATTACTGTGCGACGCCACACACTCGTGTATAGAGGTGCGGGGGCCACCAAACCTTTCTATAGCACATTGCAAACTTAAAACCAGACCACAGCATAAAATTGATTGTTACTCATGCATAATCTTGTGAAACTGTCTGATTGTCTTACTGAGCTGTGTTGTGTGCTCACCCTTTGTATATACATTGTTTTAGATGTTGATGCAGGATACACTGTGGACGATTATGTGAACGCTCCGGCGTATGGAGGTGTAGCTGCTTTGGATGTACAAGCAGGGGAGGACGAGCATGATGCTTCATGCGAGTGCCCTTTCGGTCCGTGATGGATTTTATTTATTTATTTCAGTTATTTTGATTGGATTAAAGGGATGTAATGATATTATTATTATGTGTTTGATTTTGAATAATGGGATATTTATTTACATTATCAATAGATACTCAGTTCATTCTATTTAAAGTCTTCCGCTGTATATTTATATTCTGATTGTGGTTATGTGTAATTGGTTTGTATGGGTGGACACGGCCTATTCGAGATCCTGGTGTGAACCGTTGGTTCAATGACGGTTCACTCACACCGTTCTGGTTGGATCAGAATTGGGGTGTGACAACTTGGTATCAGAGCTCTCGGGCTCTGTTCCAACAAACCATGCTGCACATAACGGGGTCGATGAACTGAGTTAGGAAAATTTAAGAATCTTTATACAAACACACCCTAAGCATTGTTTGATACCTGAGTCGGATTAAGAAAGAGAATAATGTACTATTCTAAATATGAAACTTAATTGTGCACATATACTAGTTAGGAAAAATCATGAACTTTCATTAAATAGAAAAGTGTATCAAATGTAATCACGCTACTGGTACAGTCCACACAACCGAAAGTTACCTCGTTATATAAACCGTCCATATGAAAATAAAAGTAAATGGAAAATCATGGGGTAGGAGGCCTGGGAGGAATGGGGGTCAGCTATATCATAGTCCCGCTCGTATGCGACCCTAAGCCAATGCACCTGGTCCCCGAGTCACCCGTAGACCACGAGCCGGCGTCCCAACTCCCGACCCATCGCTCGGCCGAGACTCCGGGATGACCCTCCGGGTGTCCCCGATCTCGATAAACATACTCAAACCGAGTCGGGAGGGGGCTGAGATGGCCCAGCTGTGGAACGGATGGTGGTGGTACGGTGGGGCTGTGGGGCGAGCACTGGTGCTTCCCCCAACTACATCGTCATCATCATCATCCCCCATCTCTGCCGCATAGGCCGCATTGGCCGCGGCTGCTGCTGCTGCTGCTGCTGCTACTCTCCCAAGTGGACGAGGGCGAGCCTCCAACTCGTCATCACTAACGGGCAGATCAACCATCTGCATCCTCTGAATGGCGTCCCAGTCTATATTAGACGTCATAGTGTCCTCGACGGTCACCTCGCCTCTCATGCTCACACCCAGACGGCGAAGAAGAAAGGTAATGAGACGACCGTAGGGAAGGTTACTGGCCTGATCGCCCAGGTCGCCCGATGCATAGTCCTAATGATGAGGTATGGGAGAGAGACCCGCTCTCCGTGCGAGATGCAGATAAGTGATGTACTTGAGTGAGCTGGGATAACTCACCATAATGGCCGCTCACGGGGGACGATGTTGTGCTGGACGATGCGACTCAGAGACCCGAGGTACAGGTCTCAAGCTAGCCGCCTTCATAGGAGCTCCAGGGTTCAGTATCTGATGAGCTATCTCCCGGCGCAGGTCCTCAGTCAAGTAGCCCTTCGCTTTGGGAGGGCAATACACTAGGTCTCCATCATTAGGAACCCCTAGAAGGTCGGCCAGCTGGTGGGTGTTGAATGAGATGTGTACATTCTTGACATAACTGGAGATACGTAAATCCCTACCTTGGTTGGGATCGTTCACATTTCCATGCAGCTCCAGGTTAGCAAAGAAATGCTTAACCAGATTGGGACGAGTGGTGTAGCTGTAAGAGATGACGGGCAACCAACCAAGCCTGTCGAACGCCGCTCGCACGTCGAACCGGTCTAACTATTCCACGTTGACCCGACGCCCAGATTCTATATTCTTGTTATCGAACCATGGAAATCGAGCTTGTGCTTCCAAGGAACGGAACCATTGCTCATCCAATTGGGGAACTGGTGGTTGTGGGGTACGTGACTCGAGTCGTGGGGACGTTTGCCAAGAGCACGTCTAGGAGCCATTTAAACTGCAAAACAAGTGAAAAACAAGTGAAAAGTTAGAAAATTTTCAAAATTTCGACAGCATAACGGCTATAATTCAAGAAAAAGCCTCAGACTCACCCAAAAACATGGGGAGGAGGACTTACGTAACCCCCACACTCTTCAATAAACCAATCACAAGCAATTATAACAAGAAATTTCAAGAAATTCCAAGAATTAAGAAAAATTAGAAAAATTACGAAATTTCATGAAAAACCTAGGTCAAAAGATGAAAAATTCGATTTTTATGAAAATCGTTCGGTGGAACCCCAAATTAGTTGAGGGCTTTTGCTCTTGGGGGTCCCTAAACCCTTTCTAAACTGAAGGAAAAGAATTCCTATGGTTAAAACATCTCGAACAAAGAAAAACCTAAATTTCTACATAAAGACGATATGGAAAATTCCTAAAAATATGAGAGAGAGGGTAGAGACCTACCTGGAGACGATGTGCTAGGTCTTGAATGGAAGGAATCGGCTTCAAATAGCATCGGTCAGACTGTAGCAACTCGGAACCCAGAGTAGAATCGCCACCGGAGAGAAAGAAGAAAAGATAAGTGAGAAAAATCTCACTTTTTTCGCGATTTTAAGTCAATTTTGGGCATACCGGTCGACGGTTTTGCCTATACCTATCGACCGGTATCACCCCAGGTATGCGACCGCTATGTCTCGGTCAGAAAATTTTTTCTGACCGGTCGACTATACCGGTCGCAACACTGTATACAGAGAGTCGACCGGTATCTCATAGACATGCGACCGATATGTCTCGGCCAGAATTTTAATTCTGACCGATCGACTATACCGGTCACAGCATATTTCCACAGGTGTGCGACCGGTATGTTGCGACCGGTACGTCCCAATGAGCTTCAGAGATCAAATGGAGAGAGAGTTTCTCAACCTGCAGCAGGCTCAGTCGACCGTAGATGCATATCAGCAGAGGTACGAAGAGATGTTCTTCTTCGCACCAGCCAGTATGCAGGAGGAGGAGACAAAGATACATAGGTTCACCATGGGACTACGTGGAAGCATCAGAGAGCACCTTTTGGGTCTGGACAAGAAGACTTACAACAAGGCAGTGCAGGTTGCGAGGGTGATAGGAGTCCAGTCGGAGGGACAACTTCTTCGCTCGGAACGGGGGAGTAAAGAGATCTGTCTGAGAGAGCTCGGGTGGCGGTAATACTAGACCATTCCGTCCATACGAGGGGCAGACCGCTACAGCACTGCGAGAGAAACAACCCTGGCACCACCTGTGCCACAATTCGCCGGACCCAACCCAAATATTAAATGTTATAACCGTCGGCAGTGGGACATGTTGCAAGGAACTGCACTCTACCTAAGAAGCAAGCTCCCCAAAGAAGCCGAGTTTATGCGGTCCCACCGAAGAGGCAGCCGCATCACCTGATGTGGTAACTGGTATGACTTTATCCCTTACTATTTGGTTTATTCTTTCAGTTGCATGAGCATGTAGAACTAAGGGGCAATATATTCCAAGAATTGTAAATGTAGTTGGTTTACCCGCCAGAGTATTATTTGACTGCGGGGCCACGCACTCCTTTGTTTATTTCCTTTGGGAAGCGAGTGGAGTTACCAATCAAGCAATTGAACCCAAGCTTGATAGTTCGCTCTCCACTAGGAGTCGAAGTGGCTTTGACCAAGTATTATGGACCATGTACGGTATGTATTGAGGGCCGAGATTTAGAAGCAAGCCTAGTAATACTTGAGATGGCAGATTTTGATGTCATCATGGGGATGGATTGGCTAGGCCATCATTCGGCCGTCCTTTTATGTGGTGAAAGGAAGCTTGTGCTTACTGACAAAGAGGGAAAGGAATATAGTTTCGCTGGGATTAAGCTATCTAGGAAGCGGAAGCTGTTCCTCTCCGCCGTAAAAACTAAGAGATGCTTGGAGAAAGGGGGAGTAGGTTATCTCGTATCTGTAGTCGACCTCACAGCAGAGACACTCAAGATGGAAGATATAGATGTGGTTCGGGAGTTTCCGGATGTATTTCCGGAAGATCTTCCGGGCTTACCACGAGACGGGGCTACAGATTTGTGGTAGACCTTATACCGGGTTCGGCTCCGGTGTCTAAAGCACCATACAGGATGGCCCCGACCGAAGTTAAAGGAGTTGAAGACCCAATTACAAGAATTGCTGGATAAGGGCTTCATACGACCTAGTATATCGCCTTGGGGAGCACCTGTGTTGTTCGTCAAGAAGAAAGATGGAAGTGTACGACTATGTATTGACTACCGTGAGCTAAACAAGTTGACGATCAAGAATCGGTATCCTTTGCCTAGGATCGAGGATCTGCTTCGATCAGCCGCAGGGTGCAAAGGTTTTCTCGAAGATCGATCTCCGATCGGGGTATCACCAATTGAAGATCAAGGCTGGAGATATTCGAAGACGCTTTCGGGACAAGGTATGGGCATTATGAGTTTCGGGTTATGTCTTTCGGGTTGACCAATGCTCCAGCGTCGTTTATGGAACTGATGAACCGAGTGTTCCATGACATGTTGGACACTTCGGTCATCGTATTCATCGATGACATATTGATTTACTCTAAGGACATGGAGACTCATACAGCGCATTTGAGGGCAGCCCTACAACGGGTGAGGGATGTGAGGCTTTATGCAAAATTCAAGAAGTGCGAGTTTTGGCTGAAGGAAGTGGCTTTCTTGGGCCATGTTGTATCTAGAGACGGTATCAAGGTTGATCCAAGCAAGATAGCTGCTATAGTAGGATGGGAAGCACCAAAATCTGTTGCGGAGATTCGTAGTTTCCTTGGGTTGGCTGTTTATTATAGAAGATTCGTGGAAGATTACTCCCAGGATCGCGGTTCCACTCACCAGATTGACCAAGAAGGGAGAGAAATTTATATGGACAGATGAGTGTGAGAAGTGCTTCCAGACTTTGAAGTCGAGACTTGTCTCTGCACCTATCTTGACCATCCCCGAACCAAGCGTACCGTTTACTCTATATACGGATGCTTCAGGGTTGGGTATTGGGTGTGTTCTGATGCAAGGAGAACAGGTGATCGCTTATGCATCAAGACAGTTAAAAGAGCATGAGAAGAACTATCCTACGCATGACTTGGAGCTAGCAGCGGTTATTCATGCAATCAAGACTTGGAGACACTATTTTTACGGTGAGAAGTTTCAGATCAAGTCAGATCACAAGAGCTTAACTTATCTCTTCACTCAGAAGGATCTGAATATGAGACGAGGAGATGGTCTGGAATTGTTAAAAGATTATGATTGTGACATCCAGTACCATCCGGGTAAAGCAAATGTGGTGGCTGACGCCTTAAGCGAGAAAGTGGGCATTGAAACCCGAGGCGGGACCGAGTACAAATACTGCATTGTGTCTTTGCAGCCTCGAGTTCGATGGAAATTGATGAAGAACATATTATCGAAACTGCGTGAAGATCCGGTTGAGCAAGGCTTGATTCATAAGTTCACTATGATGTTCGCCGCATTGAAAATCTCACCGAGTCTAATTGATGAAGTCAAGGTAGCAATCCTACAGGGATCCATATCTCAAGGCAGTGTAGGAAGACTTAGAGAAGGGTTCGTGCAATCCGACTTTACCTTGGAATCGGACAAAGTACTCAAGTATCGCGGACGGTTTTGTATGCACGAGAGCGAAGACTGCGATATCAGAGGCCGAGTTATGACTGAAGCTCATTACACTCCATTACACCCAGGAAGTACCAAGATGTACCATGATCTAAGAAGACTTTATTGGTGGAGGGGTATGAAAGCGGATATAGCTCGTTTTGTGTTCCAATGTCTGAATTGTCAATAAGTTAAAGCGGAAAGGCAAAGACCCGCAGGTTTACTACAGCCATTACCGAGACACCCGCATGGAAGTGGGATTGTATTACCATGGATTTCAGTCACGGGCCTACCTTGACACCAAGGTCGGTGGATGCGGTTTGGGTTATAGTAGATCGACTCACCAAGACGGCTCGATTTATTGCGGTTAGACCTCGGTATACCATGGAGAAAACGGCCCAAGTTATATGTTGATAATATAGTCGGACTTCATGGCGTCCCGAGAGTATAGTATCGACGGAGATCCCCGTTTTATATCAAAGTTACGGGAAGGATTACGAGAAGCTATGGGAACAAAGTTGAAGTTCAGTTACAACTTTCCATCCTCGGACGGACGGGACAGTCGAACGAACCATTCAAATTTTGGAAGATATGCTTCGAGCTTGTGCATTAGATTTCAAAGGAGCTTGGGATGAGAAGTTATCACTTATCGAGTTTGCTTACAACAACGATTATCAGGCTACAATTCGGATGGCCCCATATGAAGCTCTCTATGGGAAAAAATGTCGTCAACACCTTTGTTAAGTTTGCAGTGGGTGACAAAGTATTCTTGAAGGTATCACCGGTGCGAGGTCTGAAACGGTTTGGTAAGAAGGGGAAACTATGCCCCAGGTATGTGGGACCATATGAGATATTGAATCGACGTGGTAATGTAGCATATCAATTGGCCCTACCACCATCTATGTCTAGCGTTCATAATGTGTTCCATGTATCATTAATGAAGAAGTATGTCAGAGATCCATCGCATATCTTGAGCGCTGATCCTCCAGACTTGGCTGAAGACTTAACTTTCGAAGTGGTGCACATGTGCTCTCGAGCCGAAAAGTTCAACAACTTGAACCAAGGATATCCATTATGTGAAGGTGCATTGGAGAAGCCAAAATGTGGAGGAAATACTTGGGAAGAAGAGGCGCGATGAGAAAGGAGTACCTAACCTTTTGGCGATCAAGGTACGTTCAAATTTCGAGGCCGAAATTTCTTTTAAGGGTGGTGGAGTTGTAAGACCCGCACTCTTAAAACCCGGTCTAACCTTGGTTTTGTGTCATGACAGGTCTTCGATCATCACTGAGAGCAGGACGGGGCAAGCGGATAACAAAGCAGTGCGAAATCGGACCGAAGTCGACCAATTATACCTGATTTTAGGTATACCGGTCGATGGTACGGATGATGGTACCGGTCGACCGGTATGGCCTGCACGGCTATGTGCGGGAATTTGGAAATTAGTCTCTGCTTGGTCCCGCTTTCCTGATTTTGAATCCTAGAAGTTTCCTAATCCTAGTAGGGTTACTAAACCCTATTTCTAGCCTATAAATACATTCTTAAACCCCTCAAATCCTTTCCATTGTCTCTCACAAACCTAGAGAAGAGAAAGAGCTTGGAAAGGAGAAGGAGCTAGGAAGAAGAAGGAGGTGCCGCCATTACCGTTTGACGAAGCTCACGCTACGCCTATCAACGGTAAGTGTTTGAATCCCTCTTCTTACCCTATGATAGTTGTGTGGGTGGATCAATACCATGCAAAGTAGGTATTGATCTAAAACCCTAAATTGGCCAATAAACCCTAAGTTTGCCGTCAAACCCTAGATTTGAGTTTCGAGATGATATTCATCGAAGCGAGACTTGAATGAGTTGGGGATAACTCTAACTCAAAGCCTAGACTTAGAATGGATAGGAGAAACCACGAGAATCCATGGAGGATGATCGATGGCGGTCGAAAAACCCATGTATGGTCTTCGGAGACATACCGGTCGACTATACCGGTTGCACATAGTGCGACCGGTATGTTGCGACCGCTACCTCTCGGGAGGTTATCTGTGGGGACCGGCTGACCATACCGGTCGCCCGATCTTTCCTCTGAGCTGCGACCGGTACATGCCACGGTCAGCTAACCTAATAATTAATGGACAATAAATCGTTGTTAATCATTGAATATCTGTGATGTGATGTTTGTGCATATTCACATGCCATCCTTTACTTTCAGTTATTATTATCGTTCATGCATTCATAGGATGTGATTGTTAGGCATGTGATTGTTTTTCGTTGGTGTGTGGAGTGGGGCATGGGCTTGGGATCGCTCTTCACACTGGCACCTTTTGTAGTATTCTGTCTTAACATGCTTTGTACGGGTGGGGTATCGGGGAAGATCGTGATACGGTGGTCTCCGATATTGATGTTGTCCCGGCCATCGTTGTGTAGTACCGAGGATTCAGTCGACGCTGGCTTGTCCACGATGCTTTAGCTCTATCTCTATGCCGTAGGGAGTTATGTTGGGATAGGGTCTACTGCGTATTGTTTCTATCCTAGTGGGTTAGTTGCGGATAGGGTATCGGGGGAGGTGAGGTGTGGTGGTCTCGGGCCCGGCACATGCACGCTCTAGCTCTATCTCTATGCCATAGGCAGCTGTCTTGGGATGGAGCATGCATTGTTGACATATAGGATTGGTTGGTTGCGAGGCCCGGGTTTGCGAGCCACGGCCGATAGGGGCTTAGAGTGCTTGGTATGGGTAGAGTATCAGGGGAGGTGCGGGTATACCTTAGCTCTATCTCTATTCCATGATGGGTGCATGTGGGTTGGTGGTAGTGTGATTACTGTGCGACGCCACACACTCGTGTATAGAGGTGCGGGGGCCACCAAACCTTTCTATAGCACATTGCAAACTTAAAACCAGACCACATCATAAAATTGATTGTTACTCATGCATAATCTTGTGAAACGTCAGATTGTCTTCTTGAGCTGTGTTGTGTGCTCACCCTTTGTATATACATTGTTTTAGATGTTGATGCGAGGATACACCGTGGACGATTATGTGAACGCTCCACCGTATGAGGGTGTAGCTGCTTTGGATGTACAAGCAGGGGAGGACGAGCATGATGCTTCATGCGAGTGCCCTTTCTGCGTGTACCTGTGATGGATTTTATTTATTTATTTCAGTTATTTTGATTGGATTAAAGGGATGTAATGATATTATTATTATGTGTTTGATTTTGAATAATGGGATATTTATTTACATTATCAATAGATACTCAGTTCATTCTATTTAAAGTCTTCCGATCTGCATATTGCTTCTGACGATTCTGAGCTGTTCTTACTCTTTCCTTGATAATGTTGACAACTTGACAAGTCTCTTTAACAACTTCTGGTCCAACAATACTACGTTCTCCAATTTCATTCCAAAACAAAGGAGTTCGACACTTCCTGCCATACGCTTGCTTCCATAGGGTGACATATGTATAGTAGCCTGATAGCTATTGTTATAAGCAAACTCAATCAGTGGTAACTTTTCATCCCATGATCCTTTAAAATCAATTACACAAGCTCGGACCATGTCTTCTAGAATCTGAATGGTGCGCTCCGATTTTCCGTCTATCTGAGGATGGAATGCAGTACTGAACTTCAATGTTGTACCCATAGCCTTCTGCAATCCTTTCCAAATTTTTAAAGTAAATCGTGGATCTCTGTCGGACACAATGCTTTCAGGTAGACCATGTAATCTGACAATATTATCCACATACAACTTAGCTAACCTCTCCAGTGTATACTGAGGTCGTATAGCTATAAATCAAGTCGTTTTAGTCAGTCGGTCTATAATCACCCAAACTGGGTCAACTACTCGGGGAGTCAATGGTAACCCTGTCACGAAGTCCATAGTGATGCAGTCCCATTTCCTTGCTAGTTTTGGTAATGACTGTAACAGTCCTGCTGGTCTTTGTCGTTCAGCCTTTCCTGCCAATAATTTAGCATTGAGACACGAACTTGGCTATATCACTTTCATTCCTCTCCACCAATATAATTTCTTTAGGTCATGATACATTTTTAGTACTTCCGGGGTGTGTCCGAATAGGAGGTAGTATGGGCTTCCTTTATTAGTCGGTGTCTAATGTCCAAACTTCATTTCAGGTACATATATTCTTCCTTTGTACTTCAGTACCTTTTCATCATCTAAGGTGAACTTAGGAATAGTCCTACCTTTTTCGATGTCTTCTTGTACCGTTCTTAGATAAGGGTTTGATTTAATCGCTGTTTTCACTTCATCAAGTATATCGGGTACAATCTTCAATGTGGTGAACATATTTACAAACCGATGGATAAACCCTTGGTTGGTTGATTCACCCGGTGCATCTATCACAAACTATTCATTATCGTAATTAAATACTTTTCCGGTAGCACGCACGAGCAGGTGGTGCTAACCTCCCCTTGAGATTTTATCATGGCCTTTCTACTCGGGTCAACAACCACATTAGCTTTCCCAGATGATACTGGATATCACAATCATAAGTCTTTTAATAGTTCCAACCATCTTCTTTATCTCATATTCAACTCCTTTTGATTAAAGAGGTAAGTAAGACTCTTATGATCTGATTTAATCTGGAATTTCTCTCCGTACAAGTAATGTCTCCATATTTTGACATCATGTACTATTGCCGCTAATTCCAAATCATGAGTGGGATAGTTCTTCTCATGTGTCTTCAATTATCTTGAGGCATAAACAATTACTTGTTCTCCTTGCATAAGTACACATCCTAATCCCAATCCTGATGCATCAGTGTACAAAATAAATGGCTGTCCTGGAATCAGAATGGTCAAGATTGGAGCACATATCAATCTAGCCTTCAATATTTGGAAACTCTTCTCGCATTTATCAGTCCAAACAAACTTTTTGCCCTTCTTAGTCAAACTGGTGAGAGGTACGGCAATTCGGGAATAGTCTTCCACAAATCGTCGATAATACCCAACTAGACCTAAGAAACATCTAATTTTTGCAACGCTCTTCGGTCTTCCCACTTCATAATAGCTTCGATCTTGCTAGTATCCACTTTAATTCCTTCAGCGGATACAACATGGCCTAGAAAAGTGACTTCCTTTAGCCAAAACTCACACTTTGTAAATTTGGCGTAAAGCTTCTCCTTCCGTAATCGCTGCAGCGGCGCGTTTAGATTCTTAATATGAGTTTCCTTGTCCTTGGAGTAGACCAATATATCATCGATGAATACAATAACCGACGTATCCAACATATCGTGGAATACCCGATTCATAAGTTTCATAAAGGTTGCTGGTGCGTTCGTTAATCCAAAAGACATGACCAAAAATTCATAATATCCATATCTGGTCCTGAATGCTGTCTTGGGAATATCACCATCCTTAATCTTCAACTGATGGTAGCCTGACCGAAGATTGATCTTGGAGAACACATTGGCACCTTGCAACTGATCAAACAGGTCATCGATCCGAGGCAATGGGTACCGATTCTTAATTGTCAGTTTATTCAGTTCTCGGTAGTCTATACACAATCGAACACTACCGTCCTTCTTCTTCACGAATAATACTGGTGCTCCCCATAGTGATATGCTAGGTCGGATGTAACCCTTGTCCAGTAGTTCTTGTAGTTGTACTTTTAATTCTTTCAGTTCAGTAGGAGCCATTCGATAAGGTGCTTTAGATACTGGTGCGGCTCGGTATCGGATCTATAACAAACTCGTAGCGGTCGGGTGGTAGTCTTAGTAGTTCTTCAGGAAATACATCCGGAAAGTCACGCATGACATCAATATCCTCCATTACGTGTTGCTTCGTTGGTAAGATGGACCACGGATACTAGATACCCAACTGCTCCTTTCTCAAGAGGCACTTCTTATCTTACAGATTACCTCTTGAGTCAGGCCAAGTGGCTCTGTGCATAGTTCGGATGATAATGTAAGGCAGACAGACAGGCTGCTTGGTGTATATACAATACACTAGGTACTGAGTCAACTGGGAAACCATGTCGTAGTGACCACCTTCAGGGATCAGATAATGCTGGATAATCTTACAGTAGACTCGTGGCTTAGGACATAGGTTAACAGCCTTCATTTCCCAACGATCATTTCGAAGAATCTGATTACATATCTATGCATGTACTTGTGTAGACAAGAACTAGGGCTCCCTTGGAACACAATAAACCAACTGTCCATCGTTGGAAATACCCAGGAGATCAGCCAACTCCTGACAATTGAAAGAAATAGGAACCCCTTTCACCCAACTGGTGATCCGAAACTCTCTACCCCTATCCACATCCTCTAGGTTACCCTCTACCTGTAGGTGACAATAGAACTGTAAGACCCATATCAAACTAAATTGATCTTACCACCTTGAACCATGTCTACCCATCATGGTCGAGCCAAATGGATCAAGTACGTGAGGGAGATCGCGATCCCAGGTATTAAACTGACCCAAAAATACTAAAATAAGGGGGAGGGTCGCATACCCAGCAAGGCAGGATCAGACCCCCCCCCCCCAGTATAAAAGTCAGACCCTGAATTTTTAACCAGGGGTTGGACATTTTAGAACCAGGGGTCGACGGGATCTCCGACCCCCTCATCAACCCCCAATCTGCCGATAGAAACCGTGAATTAGGAACTTTCCAAATTTCAATGGGATTCTTTCCTAATCTCAATGGGACTTATTTTGGGAGTTTCTACTCTATAAATAGGACGTCCCTAAGCCTCTTTCACTCCTTTTAGAACCCTAATTGGATTGAGAGAAAGAGAAGAGAAGGAGAAGAGAATGAGAAGAGAAGGAAAGTGGAGAAGAGGATCAAAGAAAAGGCTTCAGAGAGAACCAGCCTAATTCTCAGGTATGGATACTATCTCCATGTAATTCTACAGACCTTAGAATAGATAGTGAAGAGGGAATGATCTAGGAGAAACCCAAATCATCCATCCATGGTTAGGTTTTCATGGAAAACCATGGAGAAGATCATAAAAATTATATAGGTGAATGAACTACGGTTTTAGACCATAGAACATGTGTGGAATGGATTGTAAAAGCAAGCCATAGGACCCCAAACACGAAAGAATGGACTGTAGGATGAAAAATTGACTAAACCCACAGGGGGTCGCACGGGGGGTCGATGGCCAATCGTCCCTACCAGACCCTAACAATCGACCCCCAGTATTCGGGAAGTTCAAAATCTGGGTGGTAGCACCCAGGGTCGATGGAACCTCTGACCCTAGCATCGACCCCCAGTTGACAGCATGCTTTTTAAAATCAGAATTAATTCTAATTAAATTCTATTGACTTGATTAGGTATTCTAGTGATATAATATTGATATTTAGTTGATTCTTAAAGCTTGAAATAGGATCTAAAATCAAGCAAAG
>JAMYWD010000947.1:0-11000 GCA_028583415.1 Protea cynaroides | reverse complement strand
GTGAGGGAACAAGACCTAAACTAATTGGTTTATAATAAACTATTTTATTCTTGAGTCCAATGCCATGATTGATTCTATGCGTGTATGCTTGTTATGTGCATTCAATATGTCATCTAATATTTCTATTATTATTGTTCATGCATATTTAAATTATTTTTTATAACATGATGATGATGATGATGATGATAGGAATAGGCATGTGGATGTATGTATGTGGTTGGTGTGATTGGTGCGAGTGAGTATCAGGAGGGGTGTCATAGGCCGGGCCTCAGCACTCTAGCTCTATCTCTAACTCAAGTCTTGTCCACTGACATCGTCGTATTGCCATTACCTTCGCAGAACTATTACATCGTAGTGTATGAGGGGAGGTGGTCTCGGATCGTGTAGTCTCTGACTCTGCCGGGGGGCCTTAGCCCTATCTCTATGGACGTATTGAGGGATGCTGGGGTGAGGTCTTGGATACACTAATTGGCATTAGGATTGGTTAGTTGCGAGCCCAGTTTGCAAGCCCTCGCCAGTAGGGGCTTACGTGTTGGTATGGTTAGAGTATCAGGGGAAGTGTCAGGCCGGGCCTCAGCACTTTAGCTCTATCTCTATTCCATAATGGGTGCATATGGGACGACGAGTAACCCGGTTATTTGGGCGGCTTAACACACTCATGTATAGAGGTGCGGTGGCCATATATCCTTTCTATAGCACATTGTAAACTTATTTACCAGACCAAATATATGAATTGAATTCATGCATATGTTTGTTGCATTGTTTTGTTTGATCACTGAGCCATGATGTGTGCTCACCCTCTCGACGTCGAATATTTTTAGTTGATGATGCAGGTACCACTGTTGAAGATTATATGAGTGCTCTGTTATATGCGCATGTTGCTGCAATGGAAGGCAAAGACTTAGTGGATACGCATGACTCCTCATGCGAGTGCAACTCAAGCATATTCGATTAGATTTTTTTATTTAAATTTATTAAGGAAATGTAATTGATATTTTATTTACTTATGTCTCAGTTGATACAACATAATTTGATATTTTATTTATGATTATTACAATTAGATTGCTCAGTTCATTTACTATAAGACTTTCGCTATTGTGTATTTATTCTGATTATGGTTGCGGATGTGCATGGTTTTTATTTTTAATGGACATAGCCTATTAGAAATCTCGGTTGAACCGTTGGTTTATTAGCGGTTCATCACACTGTTCTGAATGGTGCAGAATTGGGGTGTGACAACTTGGTATCCGAGCTTCTCAGGCCTTGTCTGTGAAACCCGTATACTTCCACAAAAGGTCATGAACTGAGATAGGATAAAAATTTAAAAGATGTAATAATAACACACCAAAAGCATCTGTGTTGTTTGAGACCAAACTGAAAGAGAAAAATGCATCTATTAAATGAGAAACAATTTTTATATACAACCAAAGGAAGAACAAACATTTATATATATGTGATTAAAGCAGAGTACAATCCACAGTCCGGACAGTTACTTTGAAGTACAAAAAGAAAGATAAGAGAAATACATCAAGAAGTTAGAGGTGATGGGGGAGGCGGTGCCTCACGGTCTCTATCATAGTCCTCAGCATAGACTCTAGTCAACCAAGCTATCTGCGTCTGGGTCGTCTGGAGACTAGCTGTGAGATCAGCCACCCACTGGTCAGTCACACGCTGAGCACCCCTAAGCTCACCCATCCGCTGATCCGACATATGCTGAGCAGCTAGAAGCTCTCCCACCCGTGTGTCTTTACACGTGCTGACAACCAGAAGCTCTCCCACCTACTGATCGGACAAGCGCTGAGCCTCTAGAAGCTCTCCCATCCTCAATTCAAATATACACTGAGCCTCTCGTATCTCGTGCAAGATCCTCATCATGTCATCAGAAGGAGCATACGAAGGACCAACTGCATGCGAAGGACCAGGTGAAGAAGACGGACCAGCTCTAGTAGCATGAGTAGGTGATGGAGGAGGTATGGCATGTACATCCATGTATAGCTGATCATCATTATCCCCATGAACACCTGCTGCAGTGGCGATTACTGCTACTGCCTCAGTGTCAGCCATCTCCACTCGAGTGCGAGGTCACACCATCGCGTTCCTCTCCTCATTGCTAACCTGGGCATCCCACATGCCCATCTTGCAAATAGCCTCCCAATCCAGAGGCGATGAGAAGGATTTCTCCTGAATCTTCTCATCCAACAAATCAACCCCCAGGCGGCTAAGCAATGTAGTGATCATGCGTCCATAAGGAAGGTTGCCAGTGTGACTGGGCAACGTGGCACTGATCATCGTCCGCATGATGATGTAGGAAAGGCAGACGGGCTGCCTAGTGCATATGCACTACAACAGATACTGGGTCAACTGGGAGACCCTCTCGTAGTGTCCACTTTGTGGTATCAGATTATGCTGAATGATCTTGCAGTATATCCGTGGATCTAAACGCAGATAACTCGCTTTCATCTCCCAGCGATCAGGTCTGATGAGCTGACGATCGTCTCAGCCCTCATCTGTAATGAAAAGAACTGGGGCACTTCTGGAGCACATAATACCAATGGGCCATCATAGAAAATGCCCAACAAGTCGGCCAACTGTCGATAATCGAACGAAACATCAACCCCCTTGACGTAGCTGGTGATCTGAAGCTCATCACCTCTCTCAACATCATTGTAATCTCCTACCACCTAGAGATTACAGTAGAACTGGCGTACCAAGTCAGGACGGGTACACGCATCATAGGTGATGATGGGAAGCCATCCCATATCACCAAAGGCCCCCTCCACATTGAACAAGGTTAAGCTAGCCAAGTCCACTTTGCGGCCTCCCTCTACTTTCTTGCGAGCATAGCGGGCATACTGAGTCTCGGCTTCAGTGGAACGGAAGCGAAGACAGTCACGAACATTAGGTACCTTGGTACGAGCCATGGTATCTACAAATAAGAAAGAAAAACAAATAATGGCTTAGTGGAGATGAAAAACCCGAAATTTTGATATTATAACGACGTAAATTGGTCAAAAGCCTCACTTTTCACCCATACACGTGGGCAGGATGACTTACATAGATCCTAAGCTATCCTATGAGACTCATACAATTGAAAATTTCAACTAATTAGATTGAATTGCAAGAAATTTCAAGAAATTCAAAATCTTGACAAAATTAGGGCAAAAAGTGTAAATTTTGAGTTTCTCGATAACCAACCGATGAAACTCAAATATTTTTAGGGCTTTCGTTCCTTGAGTCACCAACAACAAAATCCCCCAATAAAAATCGAATTTTATGGTTGAAAAAAGTTTAATTTGAAAAATACGAGATATACGAGCAAAAACCTAGGTAAAGAAACCTAAAAACATAAAAAGGTAGAAGACATACCTGTAGCGGAGGAGTAGACGACGAAACAAGGAGTGCGAATCACCAACGGACCGGAGTTGTCACTGTAGCAACTCAGAGGGATGAGTCGAGTCGAAGCGGAGAAGAAAGAATGGGAAATGGACTTCGAATCGGAGTTTAAAAATCTGATTTTTTAGTCCGGGGGTCAGAAAAATCTACTAAAACCATCGACCCACCCATCAACCACCGCATCGACCCTAGGCTTTCGGGAATCTGACAGAGAACCAGGGGTCGCACCCTGGGTCGGACATCCTCCGACCGCCCCCATCGACCCCCGGCTCTCGGGAAGAATTGTTGATTTCTCAGGGTCGCATACTGAGGGTCGGATACCCATCGACCTTGCAGTGAAAACACAGCATTTTGACAGAATGATCTGAAAATTTTGAAATTTGCAATTGTTAATGGTTTTAAAATATGAGAATGAAATATTTAATGATTGTCTCTCGTGTTCAATGATTTGCAGGCAATCCCACTATCAGATTAATTTATGGCGGCACGCAGAGTAACCAGACAGAGCCATAACTCTATTCCACCACCACCACCTGTGGGGGAGAATAGCCAGACACACCCGGAAACACAGGAGAACACGAATACGGCACCATCTGTCATAAATGGGTAGACAAATCCTACAAATCTGCCAGCTCCACCTACAGACTTGGCTACAGTCGTAATGAACTTAGCCCAACAGCTGCAGCAAATGCAACAGGCACAAGCCACTATACAAGCTGCCATAGGCATAACTCCTCCAGCTGTACAGACACCTCCAATGCCAACAGGAAAGGAAAGCACAGCACCAGGGGGAAGTAACACAGTACCCCACGCACCTCAGACTCCTATCATGCAGGCTCAAGTACAAAATCCTGAGATAGTTCAAGGTGGATATCAATACCAACCACCTATGTATGGAGCGTATGTCCCACAGCCACTAGACCACTCCAGACTGGTGGAGCATTTTCTGAAACTGAAGCCCAGAGAATTTAATGGCAAGCCAGCCGACCCTTTATGGCCGGCATACTGGGTTGACGAAATGGAAAGAAATTTTATGATGATGACACTAAATGAAGAAGAAAAAGTGTTGTGTGCCACCTTTATGTTGAAAGAAGATGCACACCATTGGTGGAGGTCTACCAGGACTTACTTATTAACAAAGCACGCCCAACTGACTTGGGATATCTATAGGGAGGCGTTCTTTGAAAAGTACTTTCCGAAAAGTTTTAGAGATTTTATGGAAAGAGAGTTCCTGAGTTTATATCAGGGGCAGATGACCGTGGATGTGTATCAACAACGTTATGAAGAGCTGTTCTTCTTTGTACCCACCAGTATGCAAGAAAAAAACACCAAGACCCGAAGGTTCATTATGGGACTTAGGGGAAGCATCCGCGAGCATGTTCTGGGACATGAAAAGAAAATCTATAATGAAGCGGCACAAATTGCTCGGGTTATAGAATCAAACCAGAAGGAGAGTTATTTCATGCAAAACAGAGGTATAAAAAGGCCAGCTGGAAATTCTTATAACGGAGGGAATAACAAGACATTCAAACCCTTCCATGCCCAAGGCTTTACCGCGGCAACCAAGACTACTCCAGTAGCTCATCAGCAACAAAAGCCAATTACTGAAGGGATAAAATGTTTTAACTACAGCCAAGTGGGACATATGGCAAGGGAATGTCCTAAACCCAAGAAGCAGCTACATCAAGGATGAGTTTACGTGCTTACATCTGAGGATCTTTGCCGCATGCCTGATGTGGTCTTAGGTATGACCTAAATTTTTAACTAGTTGTATTACATTGTATGAGCATGTAAACTAAATCAAAACAAATCACAGGTATCGTACCTATTAATGGCATTCCCGCCAGAGTACTCTTTGATTCAGGAGCTACTCATTCCTTTATATCTGTGACATTTGGAAAGAAGTTAAATCTACCCCTTAATTCCTTAGACTGCAAACTACTTGTGCGATCACCTATGGGATTAGAAGTGGAGTTAGAAAGAGGTTATGGACCATGTCAAATTCTTATTGATGAAAAGACCTTGGATGCAACCTTGATCCAACTTGAGATGGTAGACTTTGACGTCATCTTGGGAATGGACTGGTTAGTTCGGCATTCTGCAAAACTATTGTGTGCCGAAAAGAAGCTGACATTTAAAGACAAGGAAGGAGCAGAGTTCATTTTTTTGGGAACCAAACTTCCCCAGAAACGAAAGCTCATACTCTCTACACTAAAGGCTAAGAAGTGCCTTGAGAAATGAGCAGTTGGGTATTTAGTATCTGTGGTTGACCTTACCAAGGAAGCACCACGAATGGAAGATATTGATGTCGTGCGTGACTTTCCAGACGTATTTCCTAAACAACCACCAGGATTACCACCCGACCGAGCCACAGAGTTTGTTATAGATCTTATACCTGGAGCTGCACCAGTATCGAAAGCACCTTATCGAATGGCTCCTACCGAACTGAAGGAATTGAAAGTACAACTACAAGAACTGTTGGACAAGGGTTACATTCACCCAAGTATATCACCATGGAGAGCGCCAATATTATTCGTGAAGAAGAAGGACGATAGCGTTCGATTGTGTATAGACTACCGAGAACTGAATAAATTGATAATCAAGAATCGGTATCCATTGCCTCGGTCAATGACCTATTCGATCAGTTGCAAGGTGCCAAAGTGTTCTCCAAGATTGATCTTTGGTCAGGCTACCATCAGCTAAAGATTAAGGACGGTGATATTCCCAAGACAGCATTCAGGACCAGATATGGACATTATGAATTCTTGGTTATGTCTTTTGGATTTCCAAACGCACCAGCAACTTTTATGGAACTAATGAACCGGGTTTTCCATGACATGTTGGATACGTCGATTATTGTATTCATTGATGATATATTGGTCTACTCCAAAGACGGGGAAACTCATATTAAGAACCTAAACGTCGCTCTGCAGCGACTACGGAAGGAGAAGCTCTACGCCAAATTTTCAAAGTGTGAGTTTTGGCTAAAGGAAGTCGCATTTCTAGGCCATGTAGTATCCGCTGAAGGAATTAAAGTGGATCCCAGCAAAATCGAGGCTATTGTAAAGTGGGAAGCACCGAAGAGCGTTGCAGAAATTAGAAGTTTCTTGGGTCTAGCTGGGTATTATCGACGATTTATGGAAGACTATTCCCGAATTTCTGTACCTCTTACCAGTTTGACTAAGAAGGGCGAGAAGTATGTTTGGATGGATAAATGCGAGAAGAGTTTCCAATCCTTAAAGGCTAGATTGATATCCGCTCTGATCTTGACCATCTCGATTCCAGGACAATCATTTATCTTGTACACGGATGCGTCAGGACTGGGATTAGGATGTGTACTTATGCAAGGAGAACAAGTAATTGCTTATGCCTTAAGACAATTGAAGACACATGAGAAGAACTATCCGACTCATGATTTGGAACTAGCGGCAGTAGTACATGCTGTCAAAATATGGAGACATTATCTGTACGGGGAAAAGTTTCAGATTAAATCAAACCATAAAATTTTTACTTATCTATTTAATAAGAAGGAGCTGAATATGAGACAAAGAAGATGGCTGGAACTATTGAAAGACTATGATTGTGATATCCAGTATCATCCGGGGAAAGCTAAGGTAGTAGCCGATGCATTGAGTAGAAAGGAAATGATAAAATCTCAGGGAGAGGTTTGCACAACCTCCACAATGTGTACCACCAGAAAGGTATTCAAGCACGGTAATGAGTAGTTTGTGATAGATGCACCAGATGCGTCAGCTAACCAAGGGTTTATTCATCGGTTTTCAAATATGTTCGCCGCATTGAAGATTATACTGCATATAGTTGATGAAGTAAAGACAGCTATCAAATCAGACCCTTACCTAAGAACGGTACAAGAAGACATCGAAGAAGGTAGAACTAATCCTGAGTTCATCTTGGACGAAGAAAAGGTACTGAAGTACAAAGGAAGAATATGTGTACCCGAAACAGAAAGCTTAGACATTAGACACCGATTGATGAAAGAAGCCCATACCACCATCTATTCGATACATCTTGGAAGTACAAAAATGTATCATGATCTAAAAAAATTATATTGGTGTAGAGGAATGAAAGCAGACGTAGCTATGTTCGTGTCTCAATGCCTAAATTGTCAAAAAGTAAAGGCTGAAGGACAAAGACCGGCAGGACTGTTACAGCCGTTACCAGAACCAGCATGGAAATGGGACTGCATCACTATGGACTTCGCCACATGATTAACATTGACTCCTCGAGTAGTTGACGCAGTTTGGGTGATTGTAGACCGCTTGACTAATACAGCTCTCCTTATACCTATACGACCTCAATATACACTGGAGAGGTTAGCTAAGCTGTATGTGGATAACATTGTGCGATTACACGGTGTACCTGAAAGCATTGTGTCTAATAGAGATCCACGATTTACTTCAAAGTTTTGGAAAGGATTGCAAAAGGCTATGGGTACAACATTGAAGTTTAGTACCGCATTCCATCTGCAAACAGACGGACAGTCAGAGCGTACAATTCAGATTCTAGAAGATATGCTTCGAGCATGTGTAATTGATTTTAAAGGATCATGGGATGAAAAGTTACCACTGATTGAATTCGCTTATAACAATAGCTATCAGGCTACTATACAGATGTCACCCTATGAAGCACTGTATGGCCGAAAGTGTCGAACTCCTTTGTTTTGGAATGAAGTTGGGGAACGTAGTATTGTTGGACCAGAATTTGTTGAAGAGACTTGTTGAGTGGTCAACATTAACAAGGAAAGAGTGAGAACAACTCAGAATCGTCAAAAGCAATATGCAGATACCCGACGCCGAGACCTTGAATTCGTCGTGGGTGATAAAGTATTCTGAAAAGTATCGCCTATGCGAGGATTGAAACGGTTCGGACAGAAAGGGAAACTAAGTCCAAGATATGTCGGGCCATATGAGATTCTAACTAAGCGTGGGAAAGTGTCGTACCAGTTAGCACTACCACCATCTATGTCAAGTGTGCATGACGTATTTCATATTTCCTTATTGAAGAAGTATGTCAAGGATCCAATGCACGTTCTGACAGTAGATTTACCTGATTTGACTGATGATTTGACATTTGAGGTAACACCAACTGAAATCACCAACCGAAAGGTTCAACGACTACGCAATCGTGATATCTATTATGTTAAGGTCATCTGGAGAAGTAGAGATATGGAAGAAATTACATTGGAAGAAGAGAATGCTATGCGAAAGCAATACCCTCATTTATTTGACTCAAAAGGTATGTATAATTTTGAGGATGAAATTTTTATAAGTAGGGGGGAGTTGTAAGACCCGTATCAAACTAACCCGGTCTTACCACCTTGAACCAGGTCTACCCATCATGGTCGAGCCAAATGGATCAAGTACGTGAGGGAGATTGCAATCCCAGGTATTAAACTGACCCAAAAATACTAAAAAAAGGGGGAGGGTCGCATACCCAGCAAGGCAGGGTCAGACCCCCCCAGTATAAAAGTCAGACCCTGAGTTTTTAACCGGGGGTCGGACATTTTAGAACCAGGGGTCGACGGGATCTTCGACCCCCTCATCGACCCCCAGTCTACCAACAGAAACCGTGAATTAGGAACTTTCCAAATTTCAATGGGATTCTTTCCTAATCTCAATGGGACTTATTTTGGGAGTTTCTACTCTATAAATAGGACGTCCCTAAGCCTCTTTCACTCCATTTAGAACCCTAATTGGATTGAGAGAAAGAGAAGATAAGGAGAAGAGAAAGAGAAAAGAAGGTAAGTGGAGAAGAGGATCAAAGAGAAGGCTTCAAAGAGAACCAGCATAATTCTCAGGTATGGATACTATCTCCATGTAATTCTACAGACCTTAGAATAGATAGTGAAGAGGGAATGATCTAGGAGAAACCCAAATCATCCATCCATGGTTAGATTTTCATGGAAAATCATGGGGAATATCTTAAAAACCATATAGGTGAATGAACTACGGGTCTAGACCATAGAACATGTGTGGAATGGATTGTAGAAGCAAGCCATAGTACCCCAAACACGAAAGAATAGGCTGTAGGATGAAAATTTGACTAAACCCACAGGGGATCGCATGGGGGTCGATGGCCAATCAACCCTACCAGACCCTAACAATCGACCCCCAATGTTCGGGAAGTCCAGAATCTGGGTAGTTGCACCCAGGGTCAATGGAACCTCCGACCCTGGCATCGACCCCCAATTGATAGCACGCTTTTTAAAATCTAAATTAATTCTAATTAAATTCTATCGACTTGATTAGGTATTCTAGTGATATAATATTGATATTTAGTTGATTCTTAAAGCTTGAAAGAGGATCTACAATCAAGCAAAGGTGAGGGAACAAGACCTAAACTAATTGGTTAATAATAAACTATTTTATTCTTGAGTCCAATGCCATGATTGATTCTATGCGTGTATGCTTGTTATGAGCATTCAACATGTCATCCAATATTTCTATTATTACTGTTTATGCATATTTTAATTATTATTTATAACATGATGATGATGATGATGATAAGAATAGGCATGTGGATGTATGTGTGTGGTTGATGTGCTTGGTGTGAGCGAGTATCAGGGGGGGTGTCATAGGCCGGGCCTCAGCACTCTAGCTCTATCTCTAACTCAAGTCTTGTCCACTGACATCGTCGTATTGCCATTACCTTAGCAGAACTATTACGTCGTAGTGTATGAGGGGAGGTGGTCTCAGACCGTGTAGTCTCTGACTCCGCCGGGGGGCCTTAGCCCTATCTATATGGACGTATTGAGGGATGTTGGGGTGAGGTCTTGGATACATTAATTGGCATTAGGATTGGTTAGTTGCGAGTCCAGTTTGCAAGCCCTCGTCAGCTGGGGCTTACATGTTGGTATGGGTAGAGTATCAGGGGAAGTGTCATAGGCCGGGCCTCAGCACTTTAGCTCTATCTCTATTCCATGATAGGTGCATGTGGGACGGCAAGTAACCGAGTTATTTGGGCGGCTTCACACACTCGTGTATAGAGGTGCTGCAGCCACCTATCCTTTCTATAGCACATTGCAAACTTATTTACCAGACCAAAGATATGAATTGAATGCATGCATATGTTTATTGCATTGTCTTGTTTGCTCGCTGAGCCATGATGTGTGCTCACCCTCTCGACGTCGAATATTTTTAGTTGATGATGCAGGTACCACTGTTGAGGATTTTTAGTGGATACGTATGACTCCTCATGCGAGTGCAACTCATGCGTATTCGATTAGATTTTTTTATTTAAATTTATTAAGGAAATGTAATTGATATTTTATTTAGTTATGTCTCAGTTGATACAACATAATTTGATACTTTATTTATGATTATTACAATTAGATTCCTCAGTTCATTTACTATAAGACTTCCGCTATTGTGTATTTATTATGATTATGGTTGTGGATGTGCATGTTTTTTATTTTTAATGGACATATCCTATTAGAGATCCTGGTTAAACCGTTGGTTTATTAGCGGTTCATCACACTGTTCTGAATGGTGCAGAATTAGGGTGTGACAAGAACTGCTTCACTAAATCTGGGGAGGTGCAAGCCTCATACAGGATCAATGGAAGCCAACCCATATCACTAAATGCCC
>JAMYWD010000943.1:0-50000 GCA_028583415.1 Protea cynaroides | reverse complement strand
AGAAGAGGAAAGGATTAATTTTTGAAAAAAAAAAAAAATTCAAAATTTCTTGTGTTCTTCAAAAATTTCTCAAATCAAACCTCAAATCAGTGTTTAAATCCATGTATGTAGCATGCATTCATCAAATAGGACCATTGTTCATTGATTCATGAGAAGAAACAAGACAAAAATCGATTTATTTTGAAAAAAAAAATGTTGAAGCTCATTACCTTTGCTGTTTTCCGCCCTTGGAGTTTGAAGAGATGATCTCATGCTCTAATCTTCACAAAAACTAAGTTTGATGCAACCTTCCTAGTCGTTTTAGGGCTATGAATCAAAGCCCTAAGGTTTTTTTGGAAGAAAATCAAGTTGCAGAAGAGTATTCTAGCTGAAATGGTTGTCGGCTTTTGGAAAAAGATGTTGTTCTGAGTAGAATTGATACTGCTCGATACTAAAGGGTGTATCGACCAGTATCGAACCGACCAGTATCGAACCATATCGGTTCGATACTGGTCGATATAGGTTGGTTTTTATGTTTTTTTTTTTTAACTATATTTAAAGCGTTTCGAGGCGTATCGTTCCCGCTCGTTATGCTCGATATTCTGTTTTTTTTTTTTTTAAATGGAGAGACGAATTGAGGTGTATCGTATCGACTAGTGTCGATACCGATATGTATCGGCTGATACGGTGTGTGTCGTGTCGATACTTGATTCCTTGCTTACACTTGGATTTCGATGGTTTGCAGTGGACATGTGGAGTTAGCTATAAAGAGCTACAAGCAAGCATTGCTTCTTCGCCCTGACTTTCCAGAAGCAACTTGTAACCTTCTTCACACCTTACAGGTATAAAATTAATGTAATGTGCGTAATTTGTTTTTCAAATTATATTGAAATCTTGATGCCCTCTTTTTGTCGTTTTTTTTTTCTCCGTTCTCTTGTTTCCTTTTGTTTTGTTCTGTTCCTTGTAGCAATTATTGAGGGTTGGCATAGGGAAGCTGTTATTAGTTAAATCTTATCCATAAGAAATCTGTGCCATTTGACAATATGACGCACTTAAAAAAATGTAGGATTAATATTGTTGATTTTGCTCGAGCTTCTCCGTGTTGATACTTGTGATCTTAGAATTTTAGATATAGTTTGTTATATCCAATTTGGCTAGCAAAATCATTTCAAGAAATTCATAGTTTAATAATCAGAATTCATTTAGCAGAAACTGATGTCATTTGATGCTCTATTTTTCAGTGTGTCTGCGATTGGGAGGATCGGGACAGTAAGTTCATTGAAATTGAAGGGATTATTAGGAGACAGATTAAGGTTAATAGTCTTTACTTTGTTTAACACTTTGTCCACTTTTGGACTGGTGGAACCGTTTTTCCTGTAAACTTTGGTTCTCTTTTCCAGATGTCCATTCTTCCTAGCGTTCAGCCTTTTCATGCAATTGCATATCCTATAGATCCGATGCTTGCACTGGATATCAGGTAAGATCTCATCTTTGTGCAATCTGATGCCAGTAGATGTTCCCTTGAGGTTTTTGACTAATGGATTTGCTTCATCTTTTAGTCATAAATACGCGGCGCACTGCTCTCTCATTGCATCCCGTTGTGCACTTCCTCCCTTCCCTCATCCCCTTCCAATACCTATAAAGAGTGAGGATAGAAATGAACGCCTAAGAGTTGGGTAAATTCTTGTACCCCTATAATTTTGGTCTGAACTGTTGTTTTTTAAATGTGTTATCCCATGTCTTACTAGAACTTTCTCTGGTCTTTATAGTTATGTGAGCAGTGATTTTGGTAACCACCCACTGTCACATCTTATGGGCTCAGTATTTGGAATGCACAATAAAGAGAACGTTGAGGTTTGGTACTGTGAGCTCTTTGTAATTTGCAATTTAGTTGTCTGATATGGTTTCTTTAGAAGCTCTATTGTTTCATTCCATTAGGTTGCTAAATCTGCATTTCGGGTCTGCAGGTGTTCTGTTATGCATTGAGTCAGAATGATGGCACTGAATGGAGGCAGCGTATCCAATCTGAAGTTGAGCACTTTGTTGATGTGTCTGCCATGTCATCTGATATGATTGCCAGATTGATTAATGAGGATAAAATAGATATCCTAGTTAACCTGAACGGTTACACAAAGGTATCTCATTCTAGCTTCTTTATTTTCTGTTATGTTTGTTTATTCTGTTGAATGATTATTGCCTTGGTTGCTCAGATGAACATTCTATAAATGAGGTTCCCAAGCAGCTTTGGCCAAGTGCTAATTTCTTTGCACTTGATTTTGCAATATTTGGTTATATCATTGTTTTCCACCATTTTGTTTTGCTAGTACTCGGTCTCATCTGAGTTTATTACTCATCTGACTCATTCTGCAGGGAGCGAGGAACGAAGTTTTTGCCATGCAGCCCGCACCTATTCAGGTTTCATACATGGGTTTTCCTGGAACCACAGGAGCAACTTACATAGATTACTTGGTCACGGATGAGGTAGGGACATAGTTCATTTTCTTTTTCTTTCCTTATTCACTGCCCCTGGTTTGTGATTTTTGTAACTTTTGTAATATCCTTTCTTCTGCAGTTTGTTTCGCCTATGCGTTTTTCACACATTTACTCTGAAAAGATTGTCCATCTACCTCATTGTTACTTCGTAAATGATTATAAGCAAGTGAGTTTCTGAACCTTTGAATTTATTGCTTGGGTCTAATTATCTTGTTTAGTATAATTGGTGATAGAATTGCTTCTCACTTTGAGTTGTCATCAGAAAAATCGTGATGTATTGGATCCAGTTTGCCGACATAAGCGATCAGATTATGGATTACCTGAAGACAAATTCATATATGCATGCTTCAATCAGCTATACAAGATGGACCCTGAAATCTTCAGTACATGGTAATCTCCATATGTGGACGATAGCCTTATTTGGTTGATGATGATTGTGAACATTTTAGCATGTTCCTGATGGTTTGTCTGTCACATCTGTTTAGGTGCAATATTCTGAAGCGTGTCCCCAACAGTGTACTCTGGCTTCTCAGATTCCCAGCAGCTGGCGAGTTGAGACTTCGTGCATGTATGTTAACGTTCGTAGTCTTCTATTAGTAAGGGATGTGTTTGACAACTCCTTTAGCTTGTGTTTATCTTCAATTTCTTCCTGCGTTGGCTTTGGCCCATTTCCGTTGCATTACTTTTGTTTAGCTGCAGTTGCTTGTGGTATCACCTGATCCATATTGTTTCAAATTGAATATTTTCATCGTGATAAGTGATTATTGATGCTGTTGCTTATTGGATGTGAATCATCCCAATGCTTGGTGCTGGCTGGCATGTGACAGATGCTGCTGCGCAAGGAGTGCGACCAGATCAGATTATTTTTACAGATGTTGCTATGAAAAACGAGCACATAAAACGTAGTGCTTTGGCGGATCTCTTCCTTGACACGTGAGCAGCGGCTTTATTTATTAATTATTATTGTGATCAGTTTCACTGCAACTTCAGGCAATAATTATTGGGCTGCTGTTCTGTCTAGGCCCTTGTGCAATGCCCACACGACCGGCACGGATGTGCTATGGGCTGGATTGCCAATGATTACGCTGCCGTTGGAGAAAATGGCGACTAGAGTAGCTGGTTCACTGTGTCTGGCCACTGGAGTTGGGGAGGAGATGATTGTTAGCAGGTACTTAGATTTATTATAATATTTCATATGGTTTCTAAGGGCGGGCTTTGGCGTAACGGTAAGGTTGCTCCATTGTGACCTAGTGGTCATGGGTTTGAATCTGGAAACAGCTTTTCTGTGAAGCAGGGGTAAAGCTGCGTACATTAACCTCTCTCCAGACCCGGCAGTGGTGGGAGCCTCATGCCCTTTCTATTTCATATGGTTTCTCCATACTGATTACACATCTACATATGTGCTGACTTCCTCTTTCTTTTCCATGAAGTATGAAAGAATATGAAGAAAAGGCAGTCTTATTTGCTGAGAATCCGCCAAAGCTCCAGGCTCTTACTAACAAACTCAAGGCAGCCCGCTTGACTTGCCCCTTATTTGACACACAACAATGGGTAAGTTGATAATCAGGAATAATTTGGATACTGGTGTTTTGACTCACTAGTTCTTGGTGTTGTACTCATGTTGTGATGTAGTTAGTCCCCTTTAACAACATATGATAGGGGGAATAGGTCCCTAGTTATGGAAACTAACTGTATACTGATGGAGATTTATGAAAAAAATGTTTCAGGTGAGGAATCTGGAGAGGGCTTACTTTAAAATGTGGAACCTGTACTGCTCAGGCAGACATCCACAACCCTTCAAAGTAACCGAGAATGATGCAGAGTTCCCCTATGATAGATGAGACGAATCGGGGAGACGGGATTGTAGATAGAGCAAGAGATATGTAGTTTAATATTTAAAATTTTGTATGTGACTGGTTATCCAAATGATGCAGCTTCGATGTGTTATACATATGGGTGTGGATGGATGGATGCCCCCCCCCAAGCAGATTCACAGTTTGTAACAAGAATGGAAGCCATGTTTGGCAAATGGAGGAAAAGAAAAAAATAATAATAATAATTTCTATCTTTACATGTGCAGTATATCTATTGTTTTATAAACTACTGTATGTTCTTGTATGCCACAGGTCTACAGCAGCCATCTTAATTTATGTTTGTGATGGGTTGCTTCAAATATTGAAACTGAGACTTCATTTTAAATGGAAGCATAAGACTGAACATGGTTTTGGGAATCTGTATCAGATTGGCTGATCAGTATAAGTTTCGGCCGTGGCTGATCACGATCCAATTCCCTATTCAGTACTGCTGTATCCGATTGATTCAGTTTTAATTCCGGCTGATATTGTGTCCATACCTGAAACGAAAACATTCTTTCGAAGCCTCTCAAAGAAGGTTAGAATCATGGTTCTACTTCTACAATTCTGCTTTTTTTTCAGTGGTAATCTTGTACACAGGTGTTTTGCCATTGTTGCTGGTGATAAATGACATAGCCTATTCTGAATCCATTAGGTATGGTAATGAGTTGCAGAGAATGGGGAAAAAATGGTTTCATGTTGTCTGGTTCGTTCAGTCGTAATCCAACAGTTGGAGTTCATCAATCGTAATCCAACAGTAAGAGTTCATCCGATGCACATATCAATACCGATACACATACTATTAGTATACGCATCTATTAGTATATGCATCGAGTGCACTCTAGCGGTTGGATCATGACTGAACTCCCTATTACGAGAGAGAGTCGATTTGAGTCCAAAAACAGAGCCATGAATTGCATGGATTGTGATCATCAAAATTTGAGAAGTCAGAGAAGTCCTAGGATTCAGATCGTGAAATCATCTCCAGGTTTTCTTATTATTCTACAGTCAAATCTCTGTTCGTCATATTATTCTGTTCTAGAAAGACTTGGAACAGAAACGAAACAAAGGCTATCAAACTAACCCAAACACCAAAAACCCTGACAGAGAGAAAACCTAGAACAGAAAGATAGAGGAAAGCTTGTACTCAATTCATGGAAGAAGGAGCGAAGGTAATAAGTTGCTTGGAATGTACCCATGGCTTCATAATAACGATGGCATCGTAAGTCTTGGAGACTCGGTCCTGAGAAACAGAGATGGTAAGGAAATATTTGAATCCTGATACAATCTGGGTCTGCGCCTTCACAACTTCCTTGAACTTCAAAGACAGATCTCTTCCTCTGCCTCCATTACCGCTAAACCATCCTTGATCTTGTTGGTAACGGTATTGATTCTTGTTGTATTCCTCCACAGAGAACCTCCCAAGATCCTGAATTTCCGCTTTGTTCTTCACGTCCTTAACCTCTTTCTTTCCTCCTACCATACCATACTTATCAATATTCAACGAAGAAGAAGAACAAAAAAAGAACGCTAACAACAGAAAAACACTCAGAAAGATAGATGAAGAAGATCTGTAAAACACTCCTGACGCCATTGTTATCAACAATATTCAGAGAAAGAAAGATCAAAAGATAGAGATGAGATGGAAGAAGAGAGAAGTTGGGGATTTTATAGAGGGGAAACTAGAAAGGAGAGTGGTGGTGGGCTCTGTAGATTACACGCAAATCGAGAAGGACAACATGAACGGTGTGCCGCGTCCTTTTAAAGGGGGATGAACTTCTTACACAAAACGACATTGAAGTTCTGGTGGAAATAGTGAATTTCATTTTATTTTTGGAAGTTTCCTTCCTACTCTTGAATGAGAACAAGAAACTTAGTTTTTGTTTTTCCCTTTTTACCCTTGTAGGAATGGGTAATTTACAAGAATGTACCAGTGTCAATGACCATGGTTTTAAGTATCTGGATCTGATTGGTCATAATATCGGCATCGACAAGATAACAACTACAGGTACCAATATGATACCTAATAAATTTGTTTTTTTAATACATTTTAATTTAGTATCGGTCATGTATCACTGTCGTTGCATCCGTACCAATGTTGTATTTGGTTTCAGAGTGATTGATACGTCTTCTAATACCGTAAATTAAAACCATACATATGACCCTTAGTCTAGAACATACCCTAATCGAAACCAATTAAAAAAATCATATCAAAATCTTATTGGGCTTAAATTGGTTTGATTTTTATATTGATAAAAAATCAAAATTAGATATTGATAAAATTGACAACCATAACAACCTAAGAATTTATTAAACTGAACTTTCTATAAATGGATTGTCATATGCTTTTGAATATATATATATATATATATATATATATATATATATATATATATATATTAAAAAAAAAAAAAAAAAAAAAAGAGAGGTTGCCTAAAACATATAGCAGTCCAATTATATTTCAGCTATGAAAGCCAACCATCCTTTTTTTTTTTTAAAAACCAACCATCTTTTAGCCTAAATATATTTATAAACATATAGAAAATAGAAATGGAACCAGTACCAATCCCATGTTAGACCTTTACGAACCTATTAAAGGGGGATGAACCGATGAAGTGCATACACTAAACGACATTGAAGTTCTAGTGGAAATAGTGAGTATTTTTATTTTTTATTTTTTATTTTTTGGAATTGTCCTACTCTTGGATGAGAATAAGAAAACTTAGTTTTTTGTTTTCCCCTTTTTACCCTTCTAAGAATGAGTAATTTACAAGAATGTACTAGTGCCAATGACCATGGTTTTAGGTATTTGGATCTGATTGGTCATAGTATTATCGATATTGATGAGGTGACAACTGCAGCTACCAATACGATACCTAATAAGTTCGTTTTTAATACATTTTAATTAGGTATCGGCCATGAGTCACTGTCATTGCATCCGTGCCAATGTTGTATTTGATTTCAGAGTGACTGATACGCCTTCTAATGTCGTAAACTAAAACCATACTAATGACCTTCGGCCTAGGACAAACCTTAATCAAAACCAATCAAAAATATCATATCGAAATCTTATTGGGCTTAAATTGGTTTGGTTTTTAGGTCAACAAAAAATCAAAATCAAATACTGATAAAATTGATTGAATAAACTAAAACCGACTGATAACAACCCGAAAATGGACCGATAAGAATTTATTAAACTGAACTTTCTATAAATGGATTGACATGTGCTTTTGAATGTGTGCCATATATTTTTTTTTGGTGATATGCTATCGAAAGAAGTTGCCTAAAGCATATAGTAGTCTAGTTATATTTCTGTTATAGAAGCCAACCATCTTTAATTGGATTTGGCTTGTCTCAAGTTCGAAATGAACTTGAGACTTGCCAGCGTTGGCTAGATGGTCGACACCTATCACTCCACCCGATTCAATGGTATGAGAGTTATTGAGTTGTTTTGTAATTTTTTTGTTTACTTTTTTCGTATAATCACTATCATACCGTTGGATCAGACGAAGTGACAGGAGCTGACACTGACTTGGCTCAAGTTCATTCTGAACTTGAGATGAGCCAAATCCATCTTTTATTACCCTAAATATATGTATAAATATATAGAAAATCGATTGAATGATTTGATTGAAATTGAAAGATCTAAAAGAGATAAGGACATACCTAAAATGACTCTAGCGAAACTAGTAAAGAAAAACATGCACTTAAGCTTTGTTTCAAGTATGACAGCCAATAGAATTGATTAGAGGACAAAAATCTATGTAACCGATCCCATTTAGTTGAGATAAGGTTTTGTTGTTGTATAGAAAATTGAAATCGAACTAGTACCGATCCCATGTTAAACCGTTAAGAGCCTATGAACCTAGAGAGAGAGAGAGAGAGAGAGAGAGAGAGAGAGAGAGAGATGAACCAAAACTGGTAAAAACTGGTTTTTTCTTAGTAGTTCGATTTTGGAACCGATATAAGTCCAAAAACGATTCGAATTAAATCAAAACCAGACTCATCCAACCGAGGGAGACCTTACTAATAGTTATCCTCGCCGCTCTGCTGTTTTATTTTGTGAAATTGTCGTGACGCCTGAGCTTCGAGCCACCCACCTCATAACAGAAGAATAAAAATGATCGGACTGGAACGGTTTGATTCTGAAATGGGTTGGACAGAGCTTCTCTCGTACACTTGTACCGATGGTAGTGTGGTGACGTTTAAGAGATGCCTTACTTGGGAAGTGTGGTATCACTATGTCCATTAATGATGTACTGCTATTCTTTCCTCAATTATTTGTTGGCACTTGGCAGTGGTATTTCTAGACGAGGCCAACTCGTCTCCTATATCGTACGGGCATAGGAGACTTGGCGGAGATCGTTGGATGACTGTCACGTCATTTTTTTTCAATTCAAGAGAAGGGTTTAACAAATATCTAACAATGAGGAAAGGATTCGAGTAATACACCAAAGATCTCCCTTCTCACCTCCCCTGGCATCCCTGCCTCTAGCTGAGAACCATGATTGCGGCAGTCTGCAGGTACTCGCGAATGCTTGTTTGAAAGCCAACGGGGGTTAGAGTTCTATACGCAGAGATCGACAAGGGTTTTTGGGTTTTCCGGCGACGGCACTCTGAGAATTTGCACATTCAAGGTGTGTGTCTCTCTCTCTCTCTCTCTCTCTCTCTCAACCGGGTTTCTTGTCTCTACTTTTCCTCCATTAGAACCCTAAATAATATAGATTTAATTTGACACCCAGTTTGATTTCCATCGAATTTTGCTGCTTGTTTCATGAAAGGCCCCATTGTGATGCTCAAGAAAGAGTATTCAAAACTCGTTGAAGCACCAAGCACTTAGCTTATCCGATTTGAATCAAAATTGATGTAGACTTTCTTGTTTCTGATTCTGAGTTTAAAACCTTGCCATTGTTTAATGTATCAAGAAAGGAAAAGAAAAAGAGTTAGCTGGAGTAGTAGAACAACAAAGACGGATTCGGGAATCAACGGCATCAAAACCAACTCCATCAGAAGATTACCTGTATATGTTTCCAGCAAAGCAATTCTATAACTGAGTTGATCGTCTCCCTTGGATTGGAGAAAGACGACATGGCGGCCACCAATGGTCTCCGCCAAGTCTCCTATGCCCGTACGCATAGGAGACGATTTGGACTCTTTCTAAACGCCACTGTCCACACCGGACAGGTGTTTCCACACCAACGTATAGAAATCCTCTCCCGCCTGAGATTTGGCAGGAGAGATGGCAGCCCGGATGGATGGCCGACACCTGACTCTCGGGTAAATCCGAGCCCTCCATCCGAGCCGACAAGCTGAGCTGACAAGGGTGTCGGCTGGGATGGAGGGCTCGGAATCACCTGAGAGCCAGGTGTCGGCCATCCATCCAGGCCGCCATCTCTCCTGCCAAATCTCAAGCGGGAGAGGATGTGAATCCCCACACCAACACCTCCTTCTGCCATGTGTGTCCTGTGCAAGGTAGGGACCAGCCCAGGTGTAGTTGTAACAATACCTTCCCCTTCTGAAGGATCCTTGCCTTCAAGGTTCAAGGCTGGGAACTTCTGTCGAATCATTGCAACATCTTCCCATGAGCTATCTTCTTGTGCTTTCCTAGACCATTGAAGTAAAAGCTGGGGAATGGATACACCTTCTCTCTGAATAGTTCGAGTACTCAAGACAGCTACTGGTTGTGGTTCTGCACTAGAGTCATTCAGCAGTGGAATCATTTATGTTTCTGGTGTTCTGAGACATTTCCGTAAAACAAAAATATGGAAAACTAGATGTATCCTTGCTGTCGCTAGTAGCTCCAACAGATAAGCGACCTTGCTAATGCGATCGGATATGTGGAAAGGATCGAAGAACAATTCGTCCTAATTTCTTGTTATTTCGCAAGGCCACTGAATGTTGATGATATGGTTGAAGTTTCACGAAGACCCAATCACCTATTGAAAATTGTTTGTCAGTTCGATGTTTGCCAGCTTGGAATTTCATCCTCACTTGTGCACGATTCATATGTTGTTTCAATATCTTCAATAGCTCTGTTTGTTCTCCCAGCTCATGGGCTATAGCTTCATTGTTTGACTGTCCAGATGGATTTGATACCAATTCTGATGGTGCTCTTCCATATAAAGCTTGGAATGGCGACATTTGAATTGCTGTGTGGAAGGAGGTGTTATACCAAAATTCAGCCCAATGGAGATAGAGTACCCATGGTTGACTCATCACAAACAAAACAACATAGGTACATTTCTAAGTAACGATTCAGGGATTTGGCTCATCTCAAGTTCGGAATGAACTTAAGCCGAGCCAGTGTCGGATGGATGACTGACACCTGTCACTTTGCCCGATCCAACGGTATGAGAGTTATTGTACGAAAAAGTAAACAAAAAAAATTACAAAATAACTCAATAACTTTCATACCGTTGGATCGAACGAAGTGACAAGTGTCTGCCATCTAGCCAACACTGGCAAGTCTCAAGTTCATTTCGAACTTGAGACGAGCCGAGTCCAACAATTCAATGCTTCTGATTGACCCTCCGATTGAGGGTGATATGCACTGCTCATGGCAAGAGTGATGCCATGAAGGCGAAACAGCTCTTTCCAAACTCATGAATAATGGATCTCTATTGCTAACAATTGTTTGTAGAAACCCATAAAGACTGACAATTTCAGAGATAAAAATTGTTGCCACACAATGAGCTGTATATGTAGGATTCAAATCGTCTCATCCCTGAGATTCGGGAGGCGTGGCGGCGACCCCATTGGATGGTTGCCATGTGGAGGTCGGATGAATCCCACCCTCCGTTCGAGCCGACAAGCCGAGCCGAAAAGAGAGTATCGGCTCGAACGGAGGGGTCGGATTCATCCGACCCCCACATGGCGACCATCCAGTGGGGTCGCCGTCACGCCTCCCGAATCTCAGGGATGAGACGATTTGGATCCATATATGTAAGCGGTAGAGCATAGAAGTGTCCATATTTTGTTAACTGATCAACAACTACTAAAGTAACAGTTCAACCTTATAAAGCTAGCAACCCTATAATGAAATCCATTGCTATGTCTTCCCATACTTGTGATGGTATGGGTAAGGGTTGAAGAAGGCCGACTAGAAATAAATTAAGGGCTTTGAAACTAAAAAGGAGTCACAGATCATTGTTCTGGGGAATCATTAAAAGCCACATGATCTGAATTTTTAGTTTGAGCCTTGTTGGGACAAAATTCTCCGCAGCGGTTGGCATTGTTACGAATCAGTCGATTGTAATGTATTAGTCAATTGTAATGTTGGATGTAACTAAATAAATAGAGAGTGTAGTCGAATGTAGTTAAAGTAGAGTCCACGTAAGTATTGTAAGATTCAGACAAGTAAATGAAATTCATGTTCCTTCTAAAGAGGTCCTCCACCCTCTAAGTGGACATTTTTCCCCTCTTCCTCTCTTCTTCTTTCCATCTTTAAGTGCACATTTTTCTTCTTTTCCTCTCTTCTTCTTCCCATCCTTGATTCGTGTTCGGGTTCACAGTTTTGTGGCCAACTGTTAATTGTGCCAGCAACTGAAGGTGAGTAAAGAATCTCCAGCTGGTCTTTTTCAACCATTCCTATTCCATCGCAAGCGTGGGAGGACATTGCAATGGATTTCATTATGGGTTTACCAAATTCTCATGGTAAAGAGGCTATTTTGGTATTCATTGATAGATTAACAAAATACGGCCATTTTTATGCTTTGTCGAGTTCATATACAGCTTCACAGGTTGCACTGCTATTTGTTACTAAGGTAGTAAAACTTCATGGTTTTCTCCAGAGCATTGTTAGTGAGAGAGATCCTTTGTTCCTGAGTTCATTTTGGAAAGAGCTATTTTGGTTGCAGGGGACTACACTCTCCATGAGTAGTGTTTACTACCCACAATCCGATGGACAATTGGAAGCCCTTAACAGATGCTTTGATATTTATCTCAGGAGTTTGGTGTGCGATGAACCACATCGATGGTTAAAATATTTACCATGGACAATGTTTTGGTATAACACCTCTGTTCAATTCTCTATTGGTATGACACTTTTTCAGGCCTTTTATGGTTAAGCTTCCCCAGAACTCTCTCAGTTTCTGATAGAAATATTGATGATGAATCATATTAAAGCAAATAAACATACCCGGATCCATATAGTTTGTAGAAGACAAATTCCACAATGAGCTTTAAGCTTCAAGTCCGTTAGCCAATTTCTCTGATAGTCTTGTCTGCTCCCTTTTCAGTATATGTGAACGATTGCCAATTATGGGAATTGACTATCTATATAAAGACAGGGAGCAGGGACTAACCCTGTTAAGAAGGGTAATTTGGTCCTTCCTATAATCGGACCAAATTATCAGAAGGTCCCCAAACAATTACACGTTAAGATGGATTAATTGGAACCCTCCCATAAAGGGTACCATCGAATCACAGTCGTTCATTCAACACCTTTTCACTAATCTTACCCACACAATGTCTGGTGCAAGTCCATACATGATGAAAACATTACATTCTCCCACTTGGACTGCATCAGAATATTGCTTCAACCATGGATTAGAAAGATTGTGATCACATATAGGAAGTGTTGAAAGTAGCTCACCTTAACAATACATCCTTGGACCAAGTAAGAACATAAACACCCAATCGTAAGTGTCATCACGTCTTAAGTCAACGTGGAACACTACACGTCAAAGTGCTTGCACCCTTACCCGCTTTTGGGCTACAAATAGTGTAAAAGCTAAAGTATGGAAGTTGCATGTCTCGATCATCAAACATGTCAAATCCAAATTAGTCCAGACTTCCAACTGAAGTCATTAGCTACTCCATCATTTAGAGCTCACTGGAATCATTCTTGACATGGCAAACTGCCACTAGAACTACCAAAATAGCTATTTCATATAGAAACACACTATAAATACTTCACACTAAAGTATCATGGGATTGGATCCATAAATCCCATCACACTAGCCCAAGTTCTCAAACAGAGTAACTCTACTAGCTGAGTGTACCTATAAATATAACCTCTAAAAATGAAAAAGGTAACACATGAAAACTACCTTTACTATCATTCGAGGTTTGCCTTTACTCTCATTCAAGGCTTGCCTTTACTATCATTTAAGGTAAAATATGTACTAATAATGAGAAATA
This sequence comes from Protea cynaroides, assembly GCA_028583415.1. Taxonomy (NCBI): domain Eukaryota; kingdom Viridiplantae; phylum Streptophyta; class Magnoliopsida; order Proteales; family Proteaceae; genus Protea; species Protea cynaroides. Next base: position 36,534 of record JAMYWD010000943.1, on the reverse strand, counting down.
ATAATAATAATAATAATAAACACTGCCTGTGTCTATAAACTGTATTCCCACTAACAATATATATCCAGGGATTCAACTAATCTCATACCAACAACATGCTCTTGAAAAACATTTATAGTTAAAGCTTTTGTTAGTGGATCAACAATCATGATATTCGTAAAGATTTGTTCAATAGAAATCACAGACTCTTAGAACTTCTCCCTAACAAAGAAATACTTTATGTCAATGTGCTTTAAACCAGAAGTACTCTTGTTATTCTAAGAAAACTGCACTGCAGTAGAATTATCACAATACAACTTCAATGGTCTGGATATGGAATCAACCACCTGAAGACCTGAAATGAAGTTCTTCAACCATAGAGCCTGAACTGTGGCTTCATAACATGCCACATACTCTGCGTGCCCAGTAGAAGAAGCAGTAATCGTTTGCTTCACACTCTTCCATGATACTGTGCCACCAGCCATCATAAAAACATAACCAAATGTTGACTTTAGATCATCTGGACATCCAGCATAATCAGAATCTGAATATCCAATCACTTCAAGAGTATCAGTTCGTCTGAAGGTAAGCATGAGGTCTCTAGTGCCCTTAAGATTCCTCATGACCTTTTTCGCTGCCACCCAATGAGTCCACCCTGGATTACTCTGAAATCATCCAAGTACACTGATAGCAAACACGATATCAGATCGAGTACAAACTTGAGCATACATAAGACTACCAACAACAGAAGCATATGGTATGTCTTTCATCTGAGTCCGTTCAACTTCATTCTTTGGACAATTAGATTTGGTGAGTTTATCGCCCTTTGTAATAGGAGTCTTCGAGGAGGCACAATTAGTCATGTTAAACCTCTGCAATACTCTATCAATATATGTTCTTTGTGACAATCCAAGAACACCACATGACCTATTACGAAGAATCTCTATTCCCAAAACATAGGATGCCTCACCAAGATCCTTCATATTGAAGTGGTTGGACAACAATCTCTTTGTCTCATGTAACATACCTTTATCATTACTGGCTAGAAGAATATCATCTACATAGAGAACTAGGAAGACAAATCTACTCCCACTGATCTTAAGGTATATACATTGATCAACAACATTTTCCTTGAATCCAATAGAGGTAACAACTTGGTCAAACCTCAAGTACTATTTTCTAGGAGATTGTTTTAAGCCATAAATAAACCTTTTGAGTTTACATACCATATTCTCATTATCAACTGTCATGAAACCAGGAGGTTGTAACATGTATACTTCCTCTTTTAAGACTCCATTAAGAAATGCAGTCTTTACATCTATCTGATGCAGCTCTAAGTCAAATTGTGCAACCAATGTCATAATTATCCTGAAGCAATCCTTGGTGGATACTGGAGAGAAAGTTTTTGTGTAATCTATACCTTCTTTCTGACTGAAGCCTTTTGCTACAAGTCTGGCTTTGTAACGCTCAATTTCTCCTCCAGCATCCCTTTTGGTCTTAAACACCCACTTACAACCAATTGGTCTGAAACCCTTGGGCAATTCAACTAGGTCCCAAATCTCATTAGTTTTCATAGATTCCAATTCATCATGCATGGCATCCATCCACTGAGAACGATGTGCACTATCAATAGCCTGTTGAAAGGAAACAAGATCTGTCTCAGCTCCAATGTCATATTCATGCTCTTGTAGATATGTGACAAAGTCATTAGGGATGGTGGAATTTTGAGTCCGCTCTGATCTCCTCAAAGGAGGAATATTGACTACTGGCTCATCAGGAGAGAGATCAGGAACAGGAGCTACATAGATAATATTTGTAGGCTCCACATGTTCTTGAGTAGGAATAGGCACAGTCACCTGCTCACTAGGTGTATAACAAGAAGACGATGATGGGAGACTAGGAATTGGAACTACAATCTGTTCCTCCTCAAAAGTAAAACTGTGAGGCGGGAAAGTCTGATGGCAAATGTCATCCTCAAAGAAAACAGTTCGCTCAAACTCAATAACTCTGGTAGAATGAGATGGACAATAAAATCTAAATCCCTTTGACCTCTCTGGATAACCAATGAAATGTCCACTTATGGTCCTGGGATCTAGTTTCTTCATCTGAGGATTATAGGGTCTTACTTCCGCTGCGTATCCCCAAACATGAAGATGATGAATACTCGGTTTTCTACCATTCCATAACTCATGAGGTGTCTTTGGAACTGATTTACTTGGCACTTTATTCAAGATGTACGCTGTAGTCTTTAATGCATCCCCCCATAAAAAGTTTGGTAAGGTAGACTTACTTACCATACTTCTCACCATGTCCATAAGAGTACGATTTCGCCTTTCAGCGACACCGTTTCTGTTCTGGGGTACCAGGCATAGTATACTGTGCATCAATGCCACAGTCCTGTAAGTATTTTGCAAATGGTCCAAGGTTGCGACCAGTTTCATCATACCTACAATAATACTCTCCGCCTCGATCAGATCTCATAGCCTTTATTTTCTTCCCCATTTTCAGTTCAACTTCAGCCTTAAATATTCTAAAGGCCTCAAGAGATTCAGACTTCTCTTGAATCAGATACACATATCCATAACGAGACTGATCATCTATGAAGGTAATGAAGTAACAAAAACCTCCCATTGCTATAGGAGTGAAGGGACCACAAATATCAGTATGAATTAGATCTAAAACTTCTTCCTTTCGGAATGACCCTTTTCCTCTAGCTCTAGTAAGTTTATCTTTGATACAATTGACGCATGTCCCAAAATTAGAAAAATTAACCTTACGCAGGATTCCATCATTGATTAGACGTTTCATTCTTGATTTAGAAATATGCCCTAAATGTCTATGCCATAACATAAAGGAGTCTTCATTAGACAAAGGACGTTTAGAACCCAAAGCCACATTTATAGTAGAGGAATGAATTGAGGATGTAGGAGTAGTAGATAATTCTAGTTTATAAAGCCCATCAGACAATGAAGCAGAACCAATCAATTTTGATCCATAATAACAGACCATTTTATTATTTGCAATGTTGAAAACATAACCTTTACAATTTAACCTTGAAACAAAAATAAGTTTCCGTCTAAGTGACGAAACACAAACCACATTGTCTAATTTCAAAACAAAACCAGAAGACAAAATTAAATCTACTACTCCTACACAATCTACTTGAATCTTCTCCCTGTTCCCTACGTAGATGTGCAGCTCCCCATCACTTGGCCTCCTCTTGTTTCTTAGATCCTGCACAGAATTCGTAATATGAATACTAGCACCTGTATCAAACCAGCAAGAAGTGGGGAAAACATCAACTAAATTGAATTCAGAACAGACTAGAGCTAGAGGAGTACCTATAATCAAGTCCTGAAGTTGAGTGACAAGTTGAGCTGTATTCTTCTCTTTGTTGTTCAGTAACTTGTAACACTCAGATTTCTTATGTCCTATTTTCTTGCAGTAGTTGTATTTCAGTTGAAATTTTGTAGACCCTTGACCATTCCTTTTGAAGCTTTTATTCTTTGGTTTGTAGAACTGACCAGTTTGCTTAAATTTACCAAATTTCCCTTTTACCTTCTTTCCTTTCAAATCTGCCTTCTGGGTATTTTTATTACCCTCATGTATAGTCAACTGGACTGTCTGTCCTTTCTTCTTCTTTGTCTCTTCCTCTTGAACAAGAATTGTAGTCATGTCATCTATAGTCCATTGCAGACTATTGACATTGTAGGATGTTCTAAGATTATCAAAACTAGTAGGAAGAGATTCCATAATCTGCCACACCAAGTGACTATCTGCAATGGGCACTTTCATCTTTGAGAGTTTATTCGCATACTTGGTCATTTTCAAGATGTGATTGCGAACTCCCCCTACTCCATCATACTTGGACGATGTAAAATTCTCCAATAAGGCACCTCTCTCTGCTTTGTCATGTTTCTTAAATTTCTTAGCAACTTCAGACTGATATAGTTTGATAGTCTTCTGATCAAGGATACTCTCCCTAATAGCCCTATCTATACTATGCTGAATGACCATCAAGCAGAGACGATTGGATTCCTCCCAATCAGTAGCAAGTTTCTTTGTTTCAGAGTCGGCAGACTCAGAAGGTTTATGAGGCTCATCATGTCTTAGTGAAATGTCCAGACGCATAACAGCAAACGTCACAGTAACAGATTCTAGCCATTCTTCATAATTAGAACCATCTAGTTTCTTGATGGATGCATGGTGGGAAGCCAAAGCTGGTAAACACAAAACAATAATTTACCAGTCAATACGCATAATAAAGTGTATAAGAATACAAAAATGCCATTAATAATAATAACATCAATGAATCTGACCAAATGGGCAATTGATCAGATTTCTCCCAGTCTCGTTTTTCCAGAAAAAATAGGAAAATCCCAAAAGAACTAGGTGTAAGGTCCACGTCATTGGGGTCACACCTGAAATGGCAAGATCACCCAATATGCCTTCCCTTCAATCTGAGCAAAGTGAGATGCCTGAAAACAACCTTCCTCAGAAATCCTGTCACCTGAGATGGCAAGACAAGGACTCCTAATTCTGTGAAGTTCATCAACATCACCCTCACTCAATCGAGCAGATCGACCAAACGAAGACTCACCTGAGATGGCAAGAGCACGACGTTCGTCATATGGTCTCCTCGATGGCAATCTTTTAATACCGTTGGTGGCGGTCCCATACCTTGAGAAACTGGCCCACGGAACGGAAGCATCATAACTCAAATCATAGAATCCCATTAACAAGATTGCACTAGGCGCATGAGTTCAAACTTGGTAGCTTTAAATATTATAGACTATTTCGAAATTTATTAGGAAAACCATTTCATGCCTAAGTCCATAAAAGCATTCCACTATAAAAACTCATAATTTTATTATTTCATGGCATATTCCCACTCATGGGACAAAAACATTGTCCCAAACAATGCCTTTTTTTTTTAATATTTTTTTATGACATTTGTATCTGTCACTAAAATAGTGTACTTTATTTCTGTTTATCTATATATACAGTGGCGTTTAGATCATAAATTACTAAACCTGTAACTACTCGTAATTTTTAACGATGTTTCACACCCCAATTCCACACTATTCAGAATGGTGTGATGAACCGCTAGCAAACCAACGGCTCAACCAGGATCTCGTACAGACGGTATCCGGCTGATCTAAACATCATATATCCACATTCATAATCAGAGTAAATACACAATAGCGGAAGTCTTATAGTAAAATGAACTGAGAATCTACTGTGATATTAATATTTAAATAGCAAATTATTCTGTATCAACTAAGACATAAATAAGTATCAAATACATGTCTTTAATAAATCCAAATAAAGAAAACTAAAAATCTAATCGAATACACATGAGTTGCACTCGCAGGAGGAGTCATGTGTATCCACTTCATCTTCAACTTCCATCGCCGCCACGTGCCCGTACACTGGAGCATTGACATAATCTTCAATGGTAGTACCTGCATCATCAACTAAAAATATTCGACGCCGAGGGGGTGAGCACACATCATGGCTCAGTGAGCAAACAAAACAATGCAACAATACATATGCATGCAGTCAATTCATATATTTGGTCTGGTTTAAAGTTTGCAATGCGCAATAGAAAGGTTGGGTGGTCAAAGGTTAACGTTTATTGACCCCGCCTCTATACACAGGGTGTGGAAGTCAAAGGTTAACGTTTATTATCGTCCCCATCCACCCTACCTTAACATTGTACAACAAAGGTTAACGTTTATTGTTGTACAGTGCCATACCAACACGTAAGCCCCTGCTGGTGAGGGCTTGCAAACTGGGCTCGCAACTAACCAATCCTAATGCCAAACAGTGTATCCAAGGCCTCACCCCAGCATCCCTCAGAACGTCCATAGAGATAGAGCTAAGGCCCCCCGGTAGAGTCAGAGACTACAAGGACCGAGACCACCTCCCCTGATACTCTACGACGTAATAGTTCTGCTAAAGTAATGGCAATACGACGATGCTAATGCACAAGACTTGAGTTAGAGATAGAGCTAAAGTTCTGAGACCCGCCAAAGGTTAACGTTTATTGACGTTCCCATCACACCTCCCCTGATACTCGCTCGCATCAAGTACACCAACCACACACATACATTCACATGCCTATTCCTATCATCATCATCATCATCATGTTATAAACAATAAAATAAATATGCATGAACAAATAATAGAAATATTGGATGACATGTTGTATGCACATTACAAACATATTCGCATAGGATCAAGCATGGCATTGGACTCAAGAAAAGAGAAAATAGTTTGTTATTAACCAATTAGTTTAGAGTTCTATTTCCTCACCTTAGCTTGCTAATAGATCCTCTTACAAGCTTTAAGATCACCTTTATATTATTATTATATTGCTAGAAGACCTAACAAAGTCGATAGAATTTAATTAGAATTAATTCTGAATTTCAAAACCATTCTGTTAACTGGGGGTCGGAGGTAGGGTCGGAGTAATGATCGACCCTGGGTGCGACCACCCCTATTCTGGACTTCCCGAACACTGGGGGTCGATGCTCAGGGTCTGGTAGGGTCGATTGGCCATCGACCCCCATGCGACCCCCTGTGGGTTTTAGTCGATTTTCTTCCTTCAATCCATTCTTCGTGTTTGGGGTCCTATGGCTTGATCCTATAATCCATTCTACACATGTTCTATGGTCTAGAACCATGATTCTACCACCTATATGGCTTTCATGATTTTTCCCCATGGTTTTCCATGAAAATCTAACCATAGGTTGATGGTTTGGGTTTCTCCGAGATCATACTCTCTGCATTATCTATCCTAAGGTCTTTAGCAATTCATGGAATTAGTATCCATACCTGAGAAGAATACTCCTTCTCTGCAACTCTTCTCCCTTGGCCTTCTTCTCTTCTTTCCTTCTCTTTTCCTTCTTTTCCTTCTCTTCTCTTTCTCTCAATTCAATTAGGGTTGTAAAAGGAGTAAAAGAGGCTTAGGGACGTCCTATTTATAGAGTAGAAACTCCTAAAATAAGTCCCATTGAGATTTGGAAGGAATCCCATTGAAATTAGGAAACTTTCCTAATTTTCAGATTTACCGAGTATCGGGGGTCGATAGGGGGGGTCGGAGATCCCGTCGACCCCTGGTTCCTGAAGTGTCCGACCCCCCATGTAAAACTGGGGGTCTGACTTCTGTCTTGGGGTGGTCCGACCCTCCCTTGCTGGGTATGCGACCCTCCCCTTAATTTAAGTATTTTTGGGTCAATTTAATACCTGGGATCATAATCTCCTTCACGCACTTGGTCCATTTGGCTCATCCATGATGGGTAGACCTGGTTCAAGGTGGTAAGACCGAGTTAGTTTGATACGGGTCTTATAACTCCCCCCTCCTTATAAAAATTTCATCCCCAAAATTGTTCATACCTTCTGAGTCGAATAAGTGAGGGTATTGCTTTCGCATAGCATTCTCTTCCTCCCATGTAATTTCTTCCATGTCTCTACTTCTCCAAGTGACCTTGACATAATAGATATCTCGGTTGTGTAGTCGTTGAACCTTTCGGCTGGTGATTTCAGTTGGTGTTACTTCAAAAGTCAAATCTTCAGTTAAATCAGGTAGATCTACTGTCAGAACGTGCGTTGGATCCTTGACATACTTCTTCAATAAGGAAATATGAAATACGTCATGCACACTTGACATAGATGGTGGTAGTGCTAACTGGTAAGCCACTTTCCCACGCTTAGCTAGAATCTCATATGGCCCGACATATCTTGGACTTAGTTTCCCTTTCTGTCCGAACCATTTCAGACCTCGCATAGGTCATACCTTCAAGAATACTTTATCACCCACAACGAACTCAAGATCTCTGCGTCGAGTATCTGCATATTGCTTCTGACGATTCTGGGCTGTTCTCACTCTTTCCTTGATAATGTCGACCACTCGACAAGTTTCTTCAACAAATTCTGATCCAACAACGAGACTACGTTCCCCAACTTCATTCCAAAATAAAGGAGTTCGACACTTTCTGCCATACAGTGCTTCATAGGGTGACATCTGTATAGTAGCCTGATAGCTATTGTTATAGGCGAACTCGATCAGCGGTAACTTTTCATCCCATGATCCTTTAAAGTCAATCACACATGCTCGTAGCATATCTTCTAGAATCTGAATTGTACGCTCTGACTGTCCATCTGTCTGTGGATGGAATGCAGTACTAAATTTCAATGTTGTACCCATACCCTTTTGCAATCCTTTCCAAAACTTAGAAGTAAATCGTGGATCTCTATCGGACACAATGCTCTCTGGTACACCGTGTAATTGAACAATATTATCCACATACAACTTTGCTAACCTTTCTAGTGTATACTGAGGTCGTATCGGTATAAAACGAGCTGTTTTGGTCAGACGGTCTACAATCACCCAAACTGCGTCAACTACTCGAGGAGTCAATGGTAATCCTGTGACGAAGTCCATGGTGATGCAGTCCCATTTCCATGCTGGTTCCGGTAACGGCTGTAACAGTCCTGCGGGTCTTTGTCGCTACATCTGCTTTCATTCCTCTCCACCAATATAGTTTCTTTAGGTCATGATACATTTTTGTACTTCCAGGATGTATCGAATAGATGGTGGTATGGGCTTCATTTATCAGTCGGTGTCTAATGTCCACACTTTCTGTTTTAGGTACACATATTCTTCCTTTGTACTTCAATACCTTTTCTTCATCCAAGGTGAACTCAGGGTTAGTTCTACCTTTTTCGATGTCTTCTTGTACCGTTCTCAGGTAAGGGTCTGCTTTAATAGCTGTCTTCACTTCATCAATTATATCTGGTATAATCTTCAATGCAGCAAACATATTTGAAAACCGATGAATAAACCCTTGGTTGGCTGATCCATCCGGTGTGTCTATCACATACTGCTTATTGCCGTGATTGAATACCATTCCGGTAGTACACATTGCTGCGGTTGTGCTAATCTCTCCCTGGGATTTTATCACTGCCTTTCTGCTCAACGCATCTGCTACTACATTATCTTTCCCCGGATGATACTGGATATCACAATCATAGTCTTTCAGTAGTTCTAGCCATCTTCTTTGTCTCATATTCAACTCCTTTTGATTAAATAAATAAGTAAGACTTTTATGGTCCGATTTAATTTGGAACTTCTCTCCGTATAGGTAATGTCTCCATATCTTGACAGCATGTACTACTGCCGCTAACTCCAAATCATGAGTGGGATAATTTTTCTCATGTGTCTTTAACTATCTTGAGGCATAAGCAACTACTTGTTCTCCTTGCATAAGCACACATCCTAATCCCAATCCTGACGCATCAGTGTACAAGGTAAATGGCTGTCCGAGAACAGGAATAGTCAAAATCAGAGCGGATATCAATCTTGTCTTCAAGGTTTGGAAGCTCTTCTCGCATTTATCCGTCGACACAAATTTTTCACCCTTCTTAGTCAGACTGGTGAGAGGTACGACAATCCGGGAATAGTCTTCCACAAATCTCCGATAATAACCAGCGAGACCCAGAAAACTTTTAATTTCTGCAATGCTCTTTGGTGCTTCCCACTTTACAATAGCTTCGATTTTGCTAGGGTCCACTTTGATTCCTTCAGCGGATACTACATGGCCTAGGAAGGCGACTTCACTTAGCCAAAACTCACATTTGGTAAATTTGGCATATAGCTTCTCTTTCCTTTAACGCTGTAGAGTGGCGTTTAGATTCTTAATATGAGTTCCCTTGTCCTTGGAATATACCAATATATCATCAATAAATACGATAACCGACGTATCCAACATATCGTGGAAAACCCGGTTCATAAGTTCCATGAAAGTTGCTGGTGCGTTTGTTAATCCAAAAGACATGACCAAGAATTCAAAATGCCCATATCTAGTCCTGAAAGTTTTCTTAGGAATATCACCATCTTTAATCTTCAACTGATGGTAGCCTGACCGAAGATCGATCTTAGAAAATACCTTTGCTCCTTGCAACTGATCGAACAAGTCATCGATCCGAGGTAGTGGATATCGATTCTTGATTGTCAGTTTGTTCAATTCCCGATAGTCTATACAGAGTCGAACGCTACCGTCCTTCTTCTTTACGAACAATACTGGCGCTCCCCATGGTGATATACTGGGTCGAATATAACCCTTGTCCAGTAGTTCTTGTAATTGTACTTTCAATTCCTTCAATTCAGTAGGAGCCATTCGGTAAGGTGCTTTTGATACTGGTGCGGCTCCAGGTATAAGATCTATCACAAACTCTGTGGCTCGGTCGGGTGGTAATCCTGGTAGTTCCTCAGGAAATACGTCGGGGTAATCCCGCACGACATCAATATCTTCCATCCGTGGTGCTTCTTTGGTAAGGTCGACCACTGATACTAGATATCCGACTGCTCCCTTCTCAAGGTACTTCTTCGCCTTTAGTGCTGATAGTATGAGCTTGCGTTTACAGGGAAGTTTGGTTCCCGCAAAACTGAATTTTGCTCCTTCTTTGCCTCTAAATGTTAGCTTCTTTTCGGCGCATAATAGGTTTGCCGAATGCCGAGCTAACCAGTCCATTCCCAAGATGACGTCAAAGTCTGCCATCCCAAGTTGGATCAAGGTTGCATCTAAAGTTTTCTCACCAATGAGAACTGGACATGGCCCATAACCTTTCTCTAACTCCACTTCTAACCCCATCGGTGACCGTACAAGTATTTTGTAGTCCAATGTTTTGATGGGTAAATTCAGCTTCTTTCCAAATGACATAGATATAAAGGAATGAGTAGCTCCTGAATCAAAGAGTACTCTGGCGGGTATGCCATTTATAGGTACGATACCTGTGATTTATTTTACTTAGTCTACATGCTCATACAATGTAATACAACTTAAAAGGTTTCAGTCATACCTGTGACCACATCGGGTGATGCGGCAGCATCCTCGGATGTAACAGCATAAACTCGTCCTTGATGTAGCTGCTTCTTTGGCTTAAGACACTCCCTTGCCATATGCCCCGCTTGATTACAGTTATAACATTTCGGACCTTCAGAATTTGGCTTTGGCTGCTGTTAAGTTACTGGGGTAGTCTTGGGTGCAGTAACAAAGCCTTGAGCACGGAAGGGTTTAAATGGCTTGTTATTCCCTCCTTTATAAGCATTTCCGGCTGGCCTTTTCATGCCTCTGTTCTGTGTAAAATAGCTTTCCTTCTGGCTCGATTCAATAACTCGAGCAATTTGCACAGCTTCATTATATACCTTCTTCTCCAAGCCTAGAACATGCTCTCTGATGCTCCCTCTAAGTCCCGTGACAAACCTACGGGTCTTAGTGTCTTCTTCTTGCATGCTGAGTGGTGCAAAGAAAAACAGCTCCTCATAACGCTGTTGATATGCATCCACGGACATCTGGCCCTGATATAAACTCAGGAACTCCTTCTCCATAGAATCTTTGAAGCTTCGGGGAAAATACTTCTCAAAGAAAGCTTCTTTATATATATCCCAAGTCAATGGGGCGTGCTTGGTTAATAGGTAGGCTCTGGTCGATTTCCACCAATGATGTGCATCACCTTTTAGCATGAAAGTGGCACATAATACCTTCTCTTCTTCTGTAATAGTCATCATAAGAAAATTTTTCTCCATTTTGTCGATCCAATGTGCTGGCCATAAAGGATCAGACGGTTTACCGTTAAATTCCTTGGGCTTCATCTTCAAGAATCTCTCAACCAGTCGAGAGTGATCCAACTGATTTTGGGGGTATGCCCCAAACATAGGTTGTGGATACTGATAATTAACCTGAGCTACTTCTAGACCTGGTACTGGGATCTGTACAGCTGGTGGTTGAGGCGTTTGAGGTGCTGGGTGGTTACCCACCGGTGCTGCACTGGTTTGTCCAGTCGGCATTGGTGTAGCATGGGCTGCCTGGAACATAATCCCCATTGCTGCTTGCATTTGAGCCTGTGCGTATTGCATTTGTTGCAGCTGTTGCGATAAGTTCATAACCATGGTTGCTAGCTCCGGTGGTAGAGGTGGCAAGTTTGTAGGATTTGCCTGACCCGGATTTACTGGTGGTGCAACCTACGGATTTCCCTGTGCATATATATTTTTCTGACTAGTTTCCTCCACAGGTGGTGGTGGTGGAACTGCGTTTCGGCTTTGCCTGGTTACTCTACGTCCAGCCATATCTTCCTCTGATAATGGTGATGCCTGAAATCATTAAAATACGTGAGACAATCATTTATACTTCATGTAGGCACGCTAACCGATGTTATTTTCAAAATTTTCAGATCATCCTGTGAAAAATACTGTCTATTCTATGCAGGGTCGATGGTGGGGGTCGATGGTATGTCCGACCCTCAGTATCCGACCCTGGGAATGTACCTATTCTTCCCGAGAGCCGGGGGTCGATGCGGGGGTCGATGGATGTCCGACCCCCAGGTGCGACCCATGGTTTCCTGTCAGATTCCCGAGAGCTGGGGGTCGATATGGGGGTCGATGTGAGGGGTCTATTATCCTGGTCGAATTCTCCGACCCCCGGACCAAAAATTAGATTTTTAAGGTCCGATTCTGGGTTCATTTCCCATTATTCCTTCCCTGTTTCGACTTGTCTCCCACCTCTGAGTTGCTATAGTGCCACTCCACTATATTGGTCATTTCGGTTCCATGTTTCGACGTCCACATCATTCCTACAGGTATGTCTTCTCATTTTTACATGTTTTTAGGTTTTCATTTCTAGGTTTTTACCCATTTATCTTGTATTTTTCAAATTTAACTTTTTCCAACCGTAAAAATTCGATTTTTATTGGGGGCTTTTGTTATTGGTGACTCTAGGAACGAAAGCCCTCAAAAATTTTTGAGTTTCATCGGTTGGTTATCAAGAAACTTGGATTTTGCTCTTTTTGCCCTAATTTGTCGAAATTTTTGATTTCTCACAATTTCTTCAAATTGGATTCCATTAGTTAGAATTTCCTACTATGTGAGTGTTGTAGGATCTGTTAGAACCTACGTAAGTCCTCCTGCTCACGTGTGTGGGTGACAAGTGAGGCTTTTGGCCAACTTACGTCGTTATAATGTCAAAATTTTGGTTTTTACTCTCTACTAACCCATTATTGGTTTCTCTTTCTTATTTGCAGATACTATGGCTCGTACCAAAGTGCCCAGAGTTCATGATCCTCTTCGTTTCCGTTCCAACGAAGCGGAGGCACAGTATGCCCACTACGCTCACAAGAAAGTAGAGGGAGGTCGTAAGGTGAACTTGGCTGAGTTAGCCCTGTTCAATGTGGAGAGAGCATTTGGTGATATGGGATGGCTCCCTGTCATTACTTACGACGCGTGCACCTGCCCCGACTTGGTACGCCAGTTCTATTGTAACCTCCAGGTGGTGGGGGATTACAATGATGTTGAGAGGGATCACGAGTTGCGCATCACGAGTTACGTCAAAGGGGTGAACATCTCGTTTGACTATCGGCAGCTAGCCGACCTACTGGGCATCTCCTATGATGGCCCCATGGTTTTATGTGCTCCTGGAGAGCCCCAGTTCTTCTCTCTACAGATGAGGGCCGAGATCGATAACCAGCTCCTTCGTCCTGATCGCTGGTAGATGAGGGCATGTTATATGCGTCCAGCTCCACGGGTATATTGCAAGATCATTCAGCATAACCTGATCCCGCAGAGTGGTCATTACGAGAGGGTTTCCCAGCTGACCTAGTATCTTCTATACAGTATTTGCACTAGGCAGCCCGTCTGCCTTCCGTACATCATCATGCGTACCATGATCACTGCTATGTTGCCCAGTCACACTGGTAACCTTCCTTACGGACGTATGATTACTATTCTGCTTACCCGCCTGGGGGTTGATTTAGTGGATGAGAAGATTCAGGAGAAGTCCTTCTCATCGCCTCTAGATTGGGAGGCTATTTGCAAGATGGGCATGCAGGATGCTCAGGTCAGTGATGAGGAGTGGAACGCGATGGTGCGCCCTCGCACTCGCATAGAGATAGCTGACGCTGAGGCAGCTGCCGCCGCCGTTGGAGTTCATACGGAGCCTGCTGGTGATGATGACCGTATGTACATGGATGTAGACTCTATACCACCTCCTTCACCTACACATGCGGCTGGAGCTAGTACTTCATATGCGACTGGTCCTTCACATGCGGTCCTTCTCACCCACCTCCTGATATGATGGAGATATTGCATGAGATCAGAGAGGCTCAGCGCAGATCTGATATGAGGATGGGGGAGTTACTAGACGCTCAGCGGGTGAGAGTGGATGAGCTACTAGACGCCCAGCGTACATCAGACATGAGGATGGGAGAGCTCATAGAGGCTCAACGCTGGATTGATCAGCGGGTAGCTGATCTTACAGCTAGTCTTCAGACGACCCAGACTCAGATAGCCTGGTTGACTAGAGTCTACGCTGAGGATTATGACAGAGATCGTGAGGCACCGCCCCCTCCTTCACCTCCAGCTTCATGATTGTACTTATTTTCTTTCTTTGTACTTACAGAGTAACTGTCCGGGTTGTGGACTGTACTCTGTTTTAGCTATTTGTACATGTTTGTTTATCTCTCATTGTATTTAAAATTGTTCTTCCTTTAATAGATGCATTATTTTCTTTTCAAATTTAGTCTCAAACATCACTTGTGCTTATAGTGTGTTAATATTATAGTTTTTACTTTTATCCTATCTCAGTTCACAATTCGTCGTGAATGTATGCCAGTTTAGCGGACACGGCCTGAGATGCTCTGATACCAAGTTGTCACACCCCAATTCCGCACTATTCAGAATGGTGTGATGAACCGCTAGCAAACCAACGGCTCAACCAGGATCACGTACAGACGGTATCCGGCTGATCTAAACTTCATATATCCACATTCATAATCAGAGTAAATACACAATAGCAGAAGTCTTATAGTAAAATGAACTGAGAATCTACTGTGATATTAATATTTAAATAGCAAATTATTCTGTATCAACTAAGACATAAATAAGTATCAAATACATGTCTTTAATAAATCCAAATAAAGAAAACTAAAAATCTAATCTAATACACATGAGTTGCACTCGCAAGAGGAGTCATGTGTATCCACTTCATCTTCAACTTCCATCGCCACCACGTGCCCGTACACTGGAGCATTGACATAATCTTCGATGGTAGTACCTGCATCATCAAATAAAATATTCGACGTCGAGGGGGTGAGCACACATCATGGCTCAGTGAGCAAACAAAACAATGCAACAATACATATGCATGCAGTCAATTCATATCTTTAGTCTGGTTTAAAGTTTGCAATGCGCAATAGAAAGGTTGGGTGGTCAAAGGTTAACGTTTATTGACCCCGCCTCTATACACAGGGTGTGGAAGTCCGCCCAAAGGTTAACGTTTATTGTCGTCCCCATCCACCCTACCATAACATTGTACAACAAAGGTTAACGTTTATTGTTGTACAGTGCCATACCAACACGTAAGCCCCTGCTGGCGAGGGCTTGCAAACTGGGCTCGCAACTAACCAATCCTAATGCCAAACAGTGTATCCAAGGCCTCACCACAGCATCCCTCAAAACGTCCATAGAGATAGAGCTAAGGCCCCCCGGTAGAGTCAGAAACTACAATGACCGAGACCACCTCCCCTGATACTCTACGACGTAATAGTTCTACTAAAATAATGGCGATACGACGATGCTAATGCACAAGACTTGAGTTAGAGATAGAGCTAAAGTGCTGAGACTCGCCAAAGGTTAACGTTTATTGACGTTCCCATCACACCTCCCCTGATACTCGCTCGCATCAAGTACACCAACCACACACATACATTCACATGCCTATTCCTATCATCATCATCATCATCATGTTATAAACAATATAGTAAATATGCATGAACAAATAATAGAAATATTGGATGACATGTTGTATGCACATTACAAACATATTCGCATAGGATCAAGCATGGCATTGGACTCAAGAAAAGAGAAAACAGTTTGTTATTAACCAATTAGTTTAGAGTTCTGTTTCCTCACCTTAGCTTGCTAATAGATCCTCTTACAAGCTTTAAGATCACCTTTATATTGTTATTATATTGCTAGAAGACCTAACAAAGTCGATAGAATTTAATTAGAATTAATTCTGAATTTAAAAACCATTCTGTTAACTGGGGGTCGGAGGTAGGGTCGGAGTAATGATCGACCCTGGGTGCGACCACCCGTATTCTGGACTTCCCGAAGACTGGGGGTCGATGCTCAGGGTCTGGTAGGGTCGATTGGCCATCGACCCCCCATGCGACCCGTTATGGGTTTTAGTCGATTTTCTTCCTTCAATCCATTCTTCGTGTTTGGGGTCCTATGGTTTGCTCCTATAATCCATTCTACACATGTTCTATGGTCTAGAACCATGATTCTACCACCTATATGGCTTTCATGATTTTCCCCCATGGTTTTCCATGAAAACCTAACCATAGGTTGTTGGTTTGGGTTTCTCCGAGATCATACTCTCTGCATTATCTATCCTAAGGTCTTTAGCAATTCATGGAATTAGTATCCATACCTGAGAAGAATACTCCTTCTCTGCAACTCTTCTCCCTTGGCCTTCTTCTCTTCTTTCCTTCTCTTTTCCTTCTCTTCCTTCTCTTCTCTTTCTCTCAATTCAATTAGGGTTGTAAAAGGAGTAAAAGAGGCTTAGGGACGTCCTATTTATAGAGTAGAAACTCCTAAAATAAGTCCCATTGAGATTTGGAAGGAATCCCATCAAAATTAGGACACTTTCCTAATTTTCAGATTTACCAAGTATCGGGGGCCGATAAGGGGGGTCGGAGATCCCGTCGACCCCTGGTTCCTGAAGTGTCCGACCCCCCAAGTAAAACTGGGGGTCTGACTTCTGTCTTGGGGGGGTCCGACCCTCCCTTGCTGGGTATGTGACCGTCCCCTTAATTTAAGTATTTTTGGGTCAATTTAATACCTGGGATCGTGATCTCCTTCACGCACTTGGTCCATTTGGCTCATCCATGATGGGTAGACCTGGTTCAAGTTGGTAAGACCGGGTTAGTTTGATACGGGTCTTACATTAAAATTGCAGCCATATAGACAGCATTCAGTGGCACTACGTTCCAATAAGAAACTAGGTAGACATTTCTTTATGCCTTATCGTATCATCAAACGCATCGGTAGGTAGCATATCGTTTAGAATTGCCACCAGGGGATCGCATTCATTCGGTGTTTCATATTTCGATTCTCAAATGGTGTGTGGGTGATCCTCAAGTCGAGGCCACACCTCTACCTTTGTTGGTCTCTAATTTTGCTACCTTGTATAAGCCTGCTCATGTACTAAGGAGTCGTGTTTTTCAACGACGAGGTGTGGCAATTCCACAAGTACTGATTCAGTGGCAAGACCCGCCTTTGGAAGATAATACCTAGGAAGATGTTGCCATGATTAAGCATTGGTTTCCTTTGTTTAACCTTGAGGACAAGGTTGTTTCCGCAAGGGATGGTAATGTTACATCCACATCAGCTGAGGTGGCAAATAATGGGATCTGGTCTGGTAGTCGCCTGAGGAGGAAACCAAAGGACTTAACAATTACGTATGTAGGTAGGACAGAGAGAAAGGTATGTTTGTTAGAACAAAAAAGAGAATCTGTAACAGATTGGTAGAAAACAGAGTTATATAATTGTAATACGAATAGAGTAGTCAGATATTGAAAAGTGTAATCTTCTTCTTCTTCTTCTAAATTCTTAGGAGGACCTACCCTCAAAGTAGGATGCAACAGAGTATTCCTTGCTCAATTCTATTCAAAGAGCTATGTCTTGTTTGAATTTCCTGAAAGTAAAACACAGTCCCTATGTAGCAGACAGTGTCATGCAGTTGTTTACTGCAGTCATTGCTTTCAGAAGCAGTATTGGGAAGTAACACAAGACCTGTGTGCGTTTTATAATGCCATTATCGAAAGAGAATAAGAGTTGGCAATAAAGATCTTCATGTTTCCATGCACTGTTGAACTGTTGGGTTGCCATTAAAAGAGGATGTGGAGGAGAAAGTGCAATTGCTAATCTCACTGTCCGTTCAGTCTTCCTCATGTAAAAGGTGAACCATTGGATTCATGAGGCAACCTAGATGATGAAGAGTATCCGTGTGATTCAAGTTTCCCTAACCATCTCAGAGATGGGATCTCAAGCCCAATCCTTCCTTCCTCTGGTTGGTCTGAGGACTACGACCTCTGGTCTTTACCATTGTCAAGTCCTGTGGCAGTCCTACTTTCCCACACTTTGATAGTGTATAACATATTGACAACCTTCAATATAGGTGTTGTGGTGTGCAGCTATTTTTGCTTGGTTCTCTAGTGCTTGGAGGAGAGGCTCGAATCTTCAATTGGCCTTTTCTTCTTCTGTTCTGATTCTATTTCTATTTGGATCAACATGTGGGTGATGATCATGCAGGAGTTCAGGAAGGGATGCGGGAGGGGTGCCAGAGGAGGAGGAAGGAGGAGGAAGGAGGAGTTATCGTACGCTGTTTTCTTTTATGTTAGTAGCTTCACCAAGTCCCGAGTTTTATTGTTTTGAAGAAGCCAATTCTTTCTTCATGGCTTACTTCTACTTCACACTGGATATATTCTGCATTGCTTCTTATAAACATATGACTCACTGGAATCATTATAATGGGTATACAAAAGTGAAAGATGAAGTTGGGGGAACATAAAGGTACAAAGCAAGGCTTGTGGTAAAAGGGTTCGCACCGAAGAAGGTATTGATTTCATGAAATTTTTTCTCATGTTGTAAAGGTGACTTAAATTTGTATTGAGCATGGTAGCAGTCCAACCCAGAACCACACTAAGCCATGTATATCCCCACCAACCATAACCAATCAAATAAGATGAATAACATAAATCAGAGTTAAATAAATAAAGTGAAAGATCATACTAGGTAAACTAAGACTCTATTGAAAATTCATAATTAAATAAAACCTATTCATTTGTTCATTTTCACCTCAATAAAATTTCATAAACCAACCTCTGTAGATTCATAAAACTAAACCTAGACCGTAACATAAACACAATTATTTAATGAAACTAAACTACTAAAATGCACAAGATCATTCTTCTAATCGAATACACAGGCATCGTAGTCGCAGTCTTTGTCATGTTCCTCCTTCTCGTAGGTTTGCACACCCATTTGGCGAGGCTAGAGACTGCTGGTGTGTCCAGGTAGTCAGCCATAGTCAAACCTGCATCATCAGTTAAAAATAGAAACATACGTGGGGTGAGCTCCACAAATTCAGCTCAATGAGAAATAGATAAGCAAACAAACAATAATGCATGATAAGTAATTACAAGCAAGGTCTAGTATAATGTCTGCAATGTGCTATGATAAGGCCTAGCCACACTCAACCAAGCTGATCACAACCTCCATGCACGAGAGAGAATGGACACTCACCCAGTTTCCTCCAACAACACTAGTGAAGTCATGCATCTCCCACTGTGGATGGTGATAAGACTAAGGCCTAACCTATGACACTCCAATGAACATCGTCGAGACCTCCCCCTCATCCCCATCTCACACCAGTACCTAACCCCCTACTAGCTAGGGTTACACACATGGGATAGTGCTACTGACCAATCCTATATCTCATCATATACACCTCAATGATACCCTAGCAGATATCACAGACCGTCTGTCTAGTCACCCACCTAGACGCTGTCAATCTGATAAGATTCAAGACAATGCATGGCAAGGTCTGGGAAGTGAAATTGTTTAGCAGTCCTTGACCCTTCACCAACTTCTCCACTCAGAGAGCAATCATCACACAATCACAATATATAGACAAAATGCGAATGCATGTAATATATAGATATTAGATGACATGTTATCCACCAAGGATGCAGCATAGACTGGTAAGCTATTAAAAATACTCTAAAATAAGTTTAAGTTTCCGTCCCTCACCTAATGTCCTGTTGTTTCAGTAGTCCGTATTACGTAGTTCAGTCTTGTCTACACTCGTGACACCAATTTTGTGAAGTGAAGTCATTAGATGGTCATTCAGTACATCACACTGGTCTCTAACCTCTCAGATGTGTCCAATTATAGTCTCTGATTGGAGACTGTGGCCAGATCCTCCTTCCGGATGAGTCAGGGTCCTTTCTGGTCTTGTTCGGTTACACCTTCGATTGCACAGTGGTTCAACCAATCCATCACAGGGACCTTCTGGTCTTGTTCGGTCATAGCTCCAGTTGCAATAGTGTTGTGACCGGACTCATGACAGGACCTGCCAAGAGGGCTAGGTCTATTTTAGGGCCTTCCAATTGCACGGGCTTTGCAACCAGACTTCCTTTCAGACCTGCTTCAGGACTTCCACAGGAGAAGTCTGTCGGCTGGTCTCTAGGTCTAAGTTATGTCGATAAATCACCAATCTTATTCTAAGGCTCAATGTGATTAGTTACTAGTGCCCATCCTAAGCTTGGGATTCATTGCATTATAATTTTCATAGTTGGGTTCAAGGTCTATGTTAGAATGCCTTCGAAAAGGTTTTCTTTCCTTAACTCGAATGAAGTCGTCCCTTTCCGCCATTAATGGAGAAACGGAGCTTCTCCTTAGACGGAAGATTAGGGTCTCTCTAAACGGATCTGCTTATCATCCTAAACCATCAACAAGGAGGTACAGTACTTATTGGCGATTTGTTCGAGCAGAGATGTTGGTGTGTTGAGCGGCGTCGAAGATTTTGTTGTCCTTCACCTTCTCCTCAAATTCACCTCCCTTATGAGAATGCATCAAAACTCTTGAGAAGAATGTGTAACTCTAAGGAAGGGAATAAGGGAGTTCTAGTTTGAGAAGGAGTTCCTGTAAAACCCACTCCTAAAAACCCCGGTCTAACTGGATTTCCATTGTGCTAAGAGGGTTTTCCACCATAAACCAAATAGATGTATGAGTCCTTAATAGGAACTAGGTTGCACCATTAGTGAACCTACTAGGAGAAGGGGGAACAAAATCAGACCAACTTGACCATATTACTGGTGGCGGCCGATACTAGCCGATCGGGAATCCTGATAGTCCAAGGACTTGTACCATCGATCGATAAGGCCAAAACAGACCTAATCTCAGAATTAACAATTAGTTTCACTTTAGGAGACCATTTAGGATATTCCTAGGACCCATAGACGAATCTAGGAGGGACCCACACCATCCTAACTACTTTGGAGTTGGAAAAGGGAAGGAGACTCTCCCTAAGTTTAAACTCTTGCCACTTGGCAACTTCCTAGGAGTCCCCATTCAAACTAGGAGTTTAACCCAATTAGGAAACCTTAAATGAATAAAAACCCTATCTTTCACCCTCTTTTGAGTACGTATCAATCTCAGAGAATTCTAATGCATTCTCAAGAGAAAGAGAGGAAGGAAAAGAAGAAGGTGAAGCTCTGCAGCACTTGTATGGGAGAATTACCGATGAAGTATACCGCTGATCTGCAGTGATCGCGCCACTGTCGATAAAACCCTAAACTCCTGTAAACTCTCATGCAAAACTTGGTGTTCCATTGAAGGATGAAAATTGGATGTAACAAATACTCATCCTTCTTCAATAAGGAAATTAATGTAGGTTGTTGGAAGGGAGAACAACTATTTATAACGAATGGCCTAGTTTAAGTAATCGATTTCACGCTTGCTAGGATGGTATATAGACCTAAGAGACATCTCTTCACCGGACTACATTAGGCTAGCAAGGAATGAAGGGAATCATAAGAATAAATTCTAACTTATTAAACAAAAAAATAACCATCAGGAGGAGGCGGTCGATACACCGGATGGTATGGTTAGGATCGGCGTAGCGACCGACCAATCCTATAAGGGTCTCGGAGAGTTAGTCGGACGATGTCATGGTCGATACTCTGTACTAATCGGTATATCGACCAACAAATGACAGAAAATCTAGGTTTTTTATCGGATCATAAGTCGATCACGAGGGTAGCGACCGATGTATTGACTGGTAAAGCCCAGACTTATATAAATTAAAGTGTATCAAGTAGGACTTTTAACTAATGACAATACATCTTGTATAGGCATAAGAACACCTTGCAAACATGTGTTTTCTAGCATGGGTAACTACAAGTAAACGATATCAGGTGAGAAACAGAACCTTGACCTAATTTTAGTATGTTTGACATATATGCTATTGGTTGATGCTGCATGCTTGTATTTACGTTAAAAATAACATGTCATCCAATATCTGTCACTTTTGCATGCATTGCATCTATAACATGATTGACTGTGATTGTGACTTGTGATGCTTGGTAGGCTGTGGTGAAGGGGTCTGGGACCCTCAGATCCATCCTGCTAAGCAAATTAATTGCCATGTATCGTTCCATATTTTAGTGGAGAGTAAAATGAATGGTCTGGAAATCTTACTAGGGTATTAGAAGGGTACATATGATGTCATATAGGACTGGTTAGTGACAGAACCCATGTATGTAACCCTGGCCAGTAGGGGGTCAGGTACTGGTAGGGTGGAGTGATGAGGGAGAAGGGTCGGCAGTGTTTGTTGGAGTGTCACTGGCCAGACTTGTTGCCCGATCACTATCTTGATTTAGGACATTGTGTGGGGGCACCATGGCTATCGATTGTAGGCTGGTGAGTACCCAATACTCCCGTGCATGGAGGTTATAGTCAGCCTCTAGGAGGTGTGGCTAAGCCTTACCTTAGCACAGTTATCATACATTATACCAGACCCTTGTTGTGTACATAATCTATTCATATGACTGCTTGCTTGTCTGTTTCTCACTGAGCTCAAGTTAGAGAGCTCACCCTTGCGATCACCACTCTTTTCAGTTATGACTGTAGGTACTATAGAAGGGAAGGAGGATGTCATTCTAGTTGAACCAGAACACCCTAAGGAGGCAGGACAAGAAGGTGACGAACCGAGCACTAAAAAGTAAACGTAGAGAACCTTGCAAAAAGATGGAAGGCCGCTCCAGAGGGGAGCCATGATTAGTTATATTTTAGTTTATGTTACTTGACATTAAAGTGTTTTAGTGCCCATTGTATTAGGGCTATGAAACTATGAGATGTTGGTTTGAGACTTGGATAACACTTGAACAGATTACAAGTATTACTACGTATATATAATTAGAGCTCAGTTTGTTTATTATGTTTTCGCTATTTTATTTACTCTATGATTGGGTTACGGGGAGTATAATAGCTGGTGATGTTATTGACTGAGCATGCATCCTAAGTGGACTACGATTAAAATGATCGGTGTTCTAGTTGTCTGTCGAAATTTTACATATCGTAAATTCGAGGTGTGACAGTTCCGCTCTAAAGTAGGACTCCTCTAAAGGTAGGAGATCGAGAATTCTTGATAAGTGTCAAGTTTGCGGGAAAAGGGAAAGGTTCCTCTCCCCTATACGTAGAATAGGTAGTGTTATGGGGGAAAAACATCACCCAATGAAAATCTTACACATGGCATCAAAAATCACCTAGGCCGATCAGGCGTGATAAAGTGGCGCTCGGCCTTGTTTGCTCGGAGTCATAGTTCTATCCAAATACGTCTCCTGGGCAGAGGCATAGTCCTATCAGGAAATGACGCCTGGTCGGAGGTATAATCCTACTGGGTTACGTTTCTCGATTGGAATCCAGAGTCCTAAGGCCACTAGGTTATGTCGTAGGACTCCTTCTCCTAGTACAATATGATGCCGGCCATTACGGCCATACTACCACTCGTATGGTGCCATGTGTTACTCTTATTATTTACCGACTTAGCTTCCTTAGTTACAGTCTCCTACTTCTACTCAGAGTCTATGACCTGGGTGTCCCTCAGAGCGATACCTGTCCTATTGGCGATCTACTTCCCTGAGTCCTGGTACCTCCATGCTTCTTGCCTACTCCTATAAATAGAGGATGACCCGCCAAGGTAAAGGACGAACTCACTCCATCTCTCATACACTCAAACTCTTTCTACGTTCCCCTTTCTTTAAACTGGAGATAGCTTCCTGCTATCTCTTGACTGTTTACATTGGGAATCTGACTTAGGCATCGAAGTGTACCCGGGGCTTGGTCGCCCAACTCCTTGTTTAACTTCTGTGATTGCAAGTTGCTCGGATCGCAGACCGGCGGGACGATTTCCAACCGTAACAGGTAGTTAGAGGGAGTTGGGACCCACAAGTTATGGGTCCAAAAAATATTCTTAATTTCCCAAACCAACGAATTGACAAGGTTCCATTCGTATATAGGCTCTTTAGTCTATCCGGATGCAGGATCCGGTCCCACAGGGTTGGAAACCCTGCGACCGAAAAGGCTGCAACCGGATTTATTCCGATTCTTCTTGGTCCGAATCACATCTCCACTCCTTATATACATGCACCTTGTTCGACTAAAATCATTAGACCACCATCACATCAGTTTTAGTCTTCGGTGGAAAACCCTGGCACCGGAAGAAAATCGATTTAGGCTAGTTTTCTAGGTGCAAGTTTTGCACATCAACCTTAAGAGTTTGAAGTTAAGGGTAAGGAAAAGTTGGTTTGCAAATTAAATAAGAGCTTGTATGGTCTTAAACAAGCTCCAAGGCAATGGAATTTGAAATTTGACAAGTTTATGTATGATTCAAAATTTGGAGGTGTCAAACTGACCACTGTGTTTATTTTCAGAATTCTAAGAGTGGGGATTTCATAACTTTGTATGTTGATGATATGCTTATTGCATAATCAAACGTGCAAAGAATTAATTATCTCAACAAAAAAGTTGTCAAAAGTCTTTGACGTGAAATATTTGGGTGAGGCAAGGCAAATTCATGGCATACATATAAGGAGAGATAGAAAACAGAAGAAATCGTAATTATCTCAAGAAGTGTATGTTGAGAAGGTAGTGAAGCGATTCAATATAAACATGGCAAAGCCGGTAACAACACCATTGGCAGGTCACTTCAAACTTTCCAAGGACTTGTGCCCTTTAATAGGGGAGCAAATGAAGTTCATGAGCAAAAGTATCATATTCATCAGTAGTTGGAAATTTGATGTTTGGAATGGTGAGCACGAGGTTAGACATTGCACATCCTATAAGAATTGTCAACATGTACATGCATAATCCATGGAAGGAGCATTGTAAGACAGTTCAGTGGATAATTAAGTTTCTTAGAGGTACATCTATTACTGCTTATGCTTTGGGGGGTACTAACATTAATGGGCAAGGCTACGTTGATTTTGATAATTCATGTGATAGAGATGGTGAGAGAAGCACCATTGGATATGTTTTTACAATAAGTGTAACAGTAGTCAGCCAAATTTCAAATCTACAAAAAAGGTGAGGTTGTTCTTTCAACTAAAGAAGCAAAATATGTTGCTATCATGAACCTAACAAAGAGATGATTTGGCTTCAGAGATTTATGGAAGAATTGGGTAGAGTGCAAGGGAATAGTGTTCATTGGAATGACAGGCAGAGTGGTATTCATCTAGCAAGGAACTCAGTTTTTCATTCAAGAACCAAGCACATTCAATTGATATATCACTTCATTTGATCAGTTTTGGAGGATGGGCAACTGAATCTTGACAAGGTTGATGGTAGCAAAAATCCTACATATATGTTAACAAAAGTGGTTAATAGGGAAAAGTTGGGCCTTTGCTGAGCTTTGATTGATCTTCGTGGATGATTGGAAGTTGCAGAGCAATTAGTCATTAAGATTTAAGTTTTTCAGTGAAGTGTTATATCAATCTTCAAGTGGGAGATTGTTATGTGTGAAGCTTGATACCATCTTACGAAGTACTATCTAGTACTTTTAGTATAGTTTCAGTGGTCCCGCTCGCGGGGGGTTGCAGGGGAGCTCCCGCCCCTTGCCCAAAGGTGGGGGTTCAGTTAATACCCTCGACACATTTTCTGAGGCGGTTTTACTGGGGGCAATCTTGTACTTTTGAGGTGTAAGGTTTCCCTTTATATAAGGTTTAATCTATTAAGAAAAGTATTATGCATTGTAACTTCTTCTTTGGAATAGTGAAATCGGTAATTGATCGCTTTACCGTGGATGTAATTGATACACACTATGTGGGTGAACCACGTAAAATCATTGTGTTGTGTTTTTTTTTTTTTTTTTCGTTTTTCCTTTCGTTATTGTTATTCTGTTGTACTGTTAGTTCCTAACATGAATAATGTATATTGAATAATTATGTATGCTCTTAGCACATGTTTTAGTCTCCTTTTTTTTTCTTTTTTTTTGTAGAAAAACAAGTGCCAGTGTTGAAGGAAATTGTTTTTTTTTTTTTTTAATAATAGAATTTTCAAAAATAAATAAATAATTTTATGATCTTGACGGAAATGAAAGTATGATGAATATTACTCCAAAAGAAACATGGATAATATATATATATATATATATATATATATATATATATATATATATATATATTTTTTTTTTTTTTTTCTTTTGGCATAAGAGATTGCTGGCATGCAAAATGTTGATCCTGACTGCAGTATGGGATCCGGAGAAACGACTTGGGCTAAAAGAAGGTGCAGTGTATGTTACGCCAGTAAAGTCAATCAGACGTGTCGAAGTAAAGTATCAGATCATGGTTGAAGTAATGGGTATCAGATCGATTATTAATACAAATCGATTTTAAATTTAGCCGCTCCTGATCTCAGTTTGTTTTAATATTATTTAATGAGATCAGACACATATCCATTTCCCATCAGATCTAAATCTGATTGCATCAATTTTGAACATAGCCAATACCATGTCTGATACCTGGATTTAGAATTTTTGATATCCATAGAAGCGATGCGGCAATACTAAGGCGCCCCTACATAGGGGGAATTACCGAGCATACTTTTCTTGTTCTTTCGTCTCATTTCACATAAGACTGTAGGCTGTGTTTGGTTGTAAGGGGATTTGAAGGGAAGGGAATAGAAATTTTTTAACTTAAAAATGAAACTTTTATAGTTGTAAACTTATAACACAAAATGATTGTATAAACTACCTAACTTTCGTAACATATATAGTAATGATACTAATAAGACGTAAAATTTATTTTACTTTTTAAATGCAAGCGATTTAAATGCAAAGTGAAGTGTAAGTTAATATTTAAATATAGAATGATTTGGAATTAATTACATAGCAATATGATAGCATGTGTTGTAATAATTAAAAAAATTTCATTTTAGATTAAAATTTCACTTCCCTTCCCTTCAATTCCCCTTGCAACTAAACACAACTAAGTAAGCCGTTTTTGCAATAACTAGGCTTTTTTTTTACTGCAAGTATGCTGTTTTTACTACGCGTGCACTACTTTTCATGGATAAAGTGTTATCTTATTGAATATTTCATTTTTCATTCATGCACCCAGGAGCAAAGTGATAGAAATATTTTGTTCATCAGTACATCTTGAGGCCGTCGTCAAAGAGCCATTCTTATTTCTTTCCTTTTTTTTTTTTTACGAAGTTTCATGATTTTGTATCTCATACTACTACTACTACATAAAAGTATGAACTATGTTTTTATTAGGATTTTCTTTATTTACTTAAGATCCCTCGTTCTCACACATCCCTTCCTTTTCTCCAATATGCCTTTCACATGTTTCTCTACTCTCCATCATTCTCTCTCCCTTTCTCTCTCAGAAACCACACACACTTTATCAATGAATCAGCTTCTTCTCTCCCTCTTCATTTCCTTGTGTCCCAAACTCTCTCCCTCTTTCACTTTCTCCACTCTCGATTTCTTCACTTTCCCTCCCTCTCTCTCTCTCTCTCTCTCTCTCTCTCTCTCTCTCTATCTCTCTCTCTCTCCCTCTTTTCTTCTCTCCCAAACTCTATCCCTATCCCTGTCCATCTTCCCATTTCTTCTCTCTCCAAAATTCTCTAACTCTCTCCCCCACATACTTATCTTCTCTATCTCAAACTCCCATCCATCTCTCTCATGTTCCTCCTCCCATCTTCATAATCATACTTAAGATAATACCTCTTAGAATTCTACATTAACTAGTTTTGGATGTGCTTTGTAATCATACTAACTACTCTCCCACACATATTTTGTAGAAGTATGAGAAATATAAAAGGGTCTTCGCAGACTTTATTCCCGATTCTCCTTTGTAATATTCCTTCATGAATCATTTGTTTTTTTCACCATTTCCTGCAAACGGTGAGTTTTTTTTTTTTTTTTTTTTTTTTTGGTGGGGAGGCCAAATTTGTAAAGGTTTTTACTAGTTTAAGATTTATTAGCTTTTAGGTGAATAAAAATAATTAGAGATTTTAGTCACGTATGAAGGTTGGTGCATCTGACCAAGCCGGTACCTAAAAAAAAAAAAAAACTAACTACCCAAACCCTTAATATGGATTCACAAACAAAAGATAATCAGTGTTATTGGTCACATATATAGGTGGGGAGGGATATCTTCCTATTAATGGTCTAAAAATATTCTACTGGTCACGTATAAAGTTAGGGGAGAGTTACACCGTTAAATTAAGGGATTTAGATGGAGGGAAGTTAACTATGGCTAAGAGTAGCCCTTTGATTGTGATGACATGGCAAAATCTATGGCTGAGGGCTAAAGCTAAGATCTTTCATTCCTAGCTCGAGCTCTCTCCAACATTTCTCAACTTTAATAACCATATGGTGAATGTTTTGGATTTGGTCACACCATCGCTTTAGGTGATGATTACAAAAGTTTTATTTTATTATTGATTTGATTTCACTTCCCTTCCCTTTTCCTTTGCAACCAGACGGAACCTTAGAAAATGGATATACTCTGTCAAGTCTGAAAATGAAAAATGAAAGATGAAACATGAATAATGAATCCTCGGGTTCACCATAGTGTATGAGTCAATGATCCTTGCTATAGAACCAGTAGCATTGCTTTCGTTTGACAGTCAATGGAAACAAAGTAAAAAGCTTCTGTATGACTGAATAAGAGAATGTTGACTTATTGTGTGGAAAGACAGAAGTGAAGACACAATATATCATTAGCACTGCCAAAGCAAATGTAGTAAAGACTTCACTAGTCCAAGGAACAATATAATTTCTCAAAACTGAGAGAAATGGTATGAGCTGATGGTATCAAGCCATAACTAACAATAAATATGATTGTTACTTTGCATAAAAAAATAAAAATGATTGAATAATTGAATTACAGTAAAAGAATACAGATTGAATAATCTAGTGATGCCTCATCTGAAACAACTACCCAATGTACACAAAATTACAGAACTGGCTGAGCACAAAGCATCTGATTCATTCATAGGGTTTCCAAAGCCTCCTCTTTTCCTTGTTGAGACCAGAACATTTACAATAAACAGTCAAGTGATACTGCAAGAATTTAACATATAGCACTTCTCTAAATATTATAAATAAAATGCCCATATGAGCCAGACAATTGCTGGAAATGCCAGATCATGTACCCAGGGAACTTCAGAAGTGTTGACTAAACTAAAAGAATGTATGAACAGCGGAGGCTCTGATTATTGGAACTTCAGTGATAAAGGGGAAGGTTGTAGTCAATGTTACTTATCATCGTAGACTTCAATTTCCACGGAGTACCACATAAACGAGCCAACCTCAAAAAAATCTTTCACCACTAAAAAGCAGTTACTAATGTCAACTAATCTGCTCTCCGATCAAATCTAGTCCAACAACAAGGAATGTGATCCCTTGAAACAATAGGAAGTAGAAATGAATCCCCTGTGCCGATAACAAGCTTCTCACAGAAGCACTCAACAAAATAAATGCAAGGGCAAGTTCCTTCCTGTACAAACGGTTTCTATTACTCTTCCCAGATTTCTTTGTCACTTCTGACTTGTTCAGCCCAGTGAGGCTTGATCCTGAAGAAGCCCTGACAAGACCATTGGTTGCTACTAAAGGATCAGTCTCCTTTCCAGAGAAGGTGATTAAATCTCCCTCTGATGACCTTCCCAACTTCTTAGTGACTACCCACTCATATGAACTCCCCAACTTGAACAGCCCTGATATCATGGCATTGAATTTTGTGACAGACATAGTGTTCTCAAATAGAAGGTAAGGGACAATAAATGGGAATGACCTTGGCGCAGGAAGAATGTTCAAGACGGACATGATTCCAGGAACATAACACACGACCCAAGCTGGTAGCTGAGCTTCTGGCAGGAACATGGTAAGTGGGAGAATTATGCAGAAGAGAGTGAATGAATAGAAAGGCAGGATAAGCTTCCGCAAAAGGAAGAAAAGAAATATCAGATTGGCCTTCTTTGCCCAACTAATCTGGAAGTAGGAAAAAAAAAATATCAATCACTTGAATTACATGAAACTGCAAACCTAAAGAACTTGACACCATTACTGTTATTATTATTATTATTATTATTATTATTATTATTATTTTGTGTGTCTCTGTGTGTGTGTGTGGGGTGGGGGGCATCTACAGTCCAGCTACCAAAAAAGTATAACACCTCAAGACTAGGAGTAGTAACCCCAAAAAAAAGGTCCAGCTACCAAAAAAGTAGAACACCCCAAGACTAGGGGAGGCAACACCAGGGTGGGCTATGCCTTTTTTAGTACATCAAGCCATGCTGCAGGAACACACATAACTTAAGCCTCAGGAATTTTGCTAGCACCAACAATAGGAAAAAAAATATAAGAACTATCCAGCAAAGGAGATTCCTTTTTTGTTTCCCCGTTTGGCTGCTAACTTTTGTAGTTCAAATTAAAAGATTAAACATTTTACTCAGTGAGCAAATAGATTATGAAAAACACATCAAATGTTTTCCAATCTGTGCGTGCGTGTGTGTGTTTTTGTGTGTGTGTGTGTGTGTGTGTGTGTGTTGTGTGTGTGTGTGTGTGAGAGAGAGAGAGAGAGAGAGAGAGAATAAGGGGTTTATATTGTAGCAGGTCACTATAATGGGCTAAATTTTGGGTATTGAATAGAGATATTGTTAGAACAGCCTGGGTGGGGGTGAATAGGATTTTCTTTGCAGATTGAAAATTTTCGTGGATTAAGAAAAAATTGTAAGAAAGTAAAGATAAAATCATAACACATGATTTATAGTGGTACATTTGGGATTCTCTCCACAAGCTAGTCCATTTATTCTCAAGATAAACTTGAGTTCCACTAATTCACTTCCTTTCAATATGGTAGGTGAGAAAAACGTCCTTATAAAAATATTTTCGGTAAGAGGAACCTTACAGTCTTCGTTCAATGTTAAGAGGAACCTATCAAATCTTCGTTCAAGGTCAAGAAGAACCTCTAGTCTTTTATGGATACTCTTTTATGGATAAGAGGAACCTTGTGTTTCCAAGTACAGTTAGGCCAACACAACTCTAATGTGGTCAAGAGGAACCTTTACAAATGAAATAAATGTAAAATGGAAAAGGTAAAATATTACCTAGACAATGAATGTGACAAATGCTCATTGTGATTATGCAATGTGATGATGAAGATGATGCACAATGATGCTTTTCTTTGGATGTGGAAAGTTGAGAGAAGTAAGATGTTAAGCTTAAGCCTTGAGCTTGGAGAGATCACAAGTTGAGACTTGAAAGTGAGAACCTGATCTCTTATTGGGATGATTGCTTGTAGCAATTTGAGCTCAAGAATTGGCTTGAGTTGATGTGTATTAGTTGATCTTTAGCCCTTCCAAAGAATGGGTATTTATAGCCAAAGGAGTGGCTTAAGTGGGCACTTAAGACAATCTCCCACATATTTATATTTGGTCTATAATGGTCAACCTTTATATGATACCGATCGACTTCCACACAGCTGAGGTTCAATATAGCCATTTGTGATTTGAAAACTTGCTGTTTTAAGAGCTATACCAGACTACCAGTCGACCTCTATAGGATACTGGTCAACCTCAATTTAGCTAAGCTCAAATATAGCAGTTGGTGGGGATGTAGCCGTTGGTATTTGAAATTTTGCCTATTAGAGAACTATACTGGTTGAGCTCTATGTATACCGGTCAACCTATATAGACACCCTACAACCACTAAGTCTTATGGAAGGATCAACCTCTATCATACCAGTCGACCTCTATATGGCAACTGATGCTCAGGAACCTTCTGCCATGATCAACCTCTATCACACCAGTCAACCTCTATATGGCGGCTGATGTTTAGGTACTTATACCAGAATCTATTTTAGCTATACGGTCGACCTCTATAGGATACTGGTCGACCTATATAGGGTTTTAGCTCTGAAGCAGCTTGTGATTCGAGTCCCACTTTTGGACAGTTTTGCCCACTCTTTTTCCATCACTCTTAGGTCATTGTAATGGGTATTTGAACACCACCTAGGGTCATTCTAAGATGCAATGACACGCATGAAATACAAGATGAATATGCATGTGCAAGTGTACTAGCCTAATTAACTAAATACAAGATCTTTGTCTTCATTCTTCATTGAAATTGGACTGTCTTCAAGGGATTCTTTCTCTTGTCCTTCAATCCTTGGTCTTTGAGATATCAATTGGTGTGTCACCTTGGCTTTGATATCTTGATTATGAGTTTTATTATTAAACCTTCAATGTAGAGGTTATTGAAACTTCATATGTTTGTCATCATCAAAACCAACTTGGGAAAAGTGTGCATGCATACCCCAACAAATATATTAGTCAGTTAAATTGAGGTTTCTTTCCTTTTTTTTTTTTTTTTTTAAAAAAAAAAAAAAGCTTTTCTTGGAATGGACATTTGCCAATAACTGAAGGAATAAGAATACTTTATTCTAGTATGAATTGGCTATTTTTTTCTTATTGGTTGTTGAGTCGTTAAGTCAGTTTAGAGCTTTACTATTGGCTGAATGATGTAGTAGGTTAAATTGGAGCTTTTCAATTGGTTGGATGATGTAAGCTCTCTCCTAAGCCAATCATAAGCTTTTAGAGTAGACGTAAATATCTTTAAGGTCTTCTGGCCATCTGAACGATTTGAACGATTTGAAGAATAAAGCTTTTCAATTTCTGAAATATGGTTCTGTGGATTCATACCTACCTCTGTGGATTCAGTGGTTTTCTGGTTGTCCAAGTGAAGCCAAGGTAGATTCCATAGTGGAAGAAAAAAAAAATCCTTGCCACATGATTGGTAGATTCCTGCCCTATTATCCTATCTATCAGACCAATTGATTTCAGTTTCTATTAATCAATTTACTGCTGTTTTGTTGCTTTACAGTTTTCCTAATTGCAAAATCTATATCTCACAATCCAGCCATCAGATTTGACCAAACTTTGCAGACCTGATCTACTTGCTATACTAACCCGACTACAATTTCAGACCTACCTGATCTGAATTGTTGAAGGCTTGAAGCTATTGACTCTTTTCTGTTTCTACAGTTCCTAGCCCACCAGTGAACCTGTTGAGCTAATCTCCCACTGGATTTTCCCTGGTTCAGGATAATCTTTATAATCTACTTTATTCAGAGAAGTTAATGTTTTTCAAGAATGCAGTGAAATCCGGGAAAGGGAGCAGGTTTTTCCAAAATTTAGAATATTTTTATTTTAAAAAAGCAATGAGAATATATGATCCTCACCTTTGAACGAATGATGTCAAAGAAGCACAAACGGAACAGCTGCATTGGACCAGAATGCCAGCGATGCTGCTGTTTCTTGTATGCCTCGTAGCACTCCGGGAGTTCACAGAGACACTACAAGTGAAAGGATATAGTTCAGAAAAATGTTGAAATTCAATATCAAGTTTATGAATATGACAGGATGCTAGTCTTGAACAAACCTTTACATCATTCAGATATATGAACTTCCATCCACAAAGATGAGCACGGACAGCAATATCCATGTCTTCAACAGTTGTTCTTTCCATCCAACCACCACAGTCTTCAAGAGCTTTGATCCTCCATACACCAGCAGTTCCGTTGAAACCAAAAAAATTGATAAATAAACCATTAACTTGTTGCTCAACCTCAAAGTGGAAGTCTAAATTTATATTCTGCAACCTTGTGAGCAAGTTCTCATCCTTGTTTGTGAAGGTCCACCTTGTCTGGACTAATGCTAGATCATCATTCCCCTAGAAAGAAAGAAAATTAATTTAAAGGACCACCAAATCACCAAATATCCTGCATTTTCCCCCTATCAACAAGTTCAAACTATATAAAACAGAACATATGCTGGAAAAGTATATAACTGATGTAAATGAGAACTGCATGATCATCATCCGGAGTCCAGAAAATCAATCCTCTAAGCCATAGTTTGGGCAATCCTAAAGAATTCAAAGCATCCATTTCAAGTAATCCAAAAATTAGGTGATTAAAGGCCAATAGTTGCTTATTAAAACACACTTAACTAAAGAGCATGCAAAGATTCAGGCTCCAGAGAACTAAACAGCTCGCATTAAATTAGAAATCATAAATACTTCCATAGAATTAGGATATCTTAGTTAAGAAGTATTGAGAGATTGAATATATGACAAAACAAAATGATTTTCCAATTGAGGTTGACAAGGAAAAGGACCATGCTTGATTTCCACTACGAAACCCACCCACACCCCTCCCCCCCCCAAAAAAAAAAAAAAAAAAAAAAAAAAGCGCTACTAGATAGTGAAAGAAATGGTTCTACCTTGCCCATAATAAATAAGACAATGGATTTCCACCAATTATTATAGAATCAAGTTTATAAACTAAAAGAACATAACCTAAATAATCAAAGAGAGCAAAAAGATGAAAACGAAGCAAGAGTATAAACAAATAAAGAGGAAGGGGTTCATACATGGGAGGGAAATCCCATTGCTGATTTGTTATAGGGGGTTGTTTTTTGGTATTGTTCTTCCCCATTTATTGTGATCTGATGGCTATATGGATGACTGTGCACATGCACAGTCGGGCATATAACCTTTTGCCAAAAATAAAAATAAAAAAGTTTGATTTTATGCCAAGTAGATCAACACTAAAGGTTTTTATTTAGGTCATAGATGGAAAATTTATGATAAAGAATAAAATATTTCCGGATGGTCTTTGTTGACTCAAAGAAAGCACATGCAAGGATCATCAGAGAATTTAGCAGGTTTTGAGAGGAAGGACTCAAGAAAGGATCTTAATCTCAGTTTCGAGGCCAATTTTGACTAGCCTCAAAACCGGGATATCCCAGGTTTCAAAGGATTTCTCTGGGCTGAAAAATGAAACCTAGGTTGAAACATGTGTCAAAACCTAGGTCAACAGACTCAAAACCTATGTGGAAAGTTGTGAAATGTGTCGAAACCTGTTTGTTTCGACCCAAGGTTTCATCTTGGATATTGTTGAAACCGAGACAACTCGAACGCCACCACACAGTGACCTTCTCGGCGATGGGCCTTAACTCTAAACATATTGGCTACAAGCCTAGAGCCCACACAAGCCGCTGCAACAATGGAGCCAAATACACCGATTAACATCTTTCCAAGAAGCATAGCTGGAAAGGTATCGATTGCGGCTTTGAGATCAAAACTAAACTAATGATTAAGACCCACAAGTCGAGCCAATGGCTTACATTGATCGTAGGTCCCATCCATGGGGATCCATCGAAGTGTATCCATGGCCCAATCATGGACTGGTCTTAATAAACACTGTTTAAGCGAATTCCAAACACGCGAAGCTTTCCAGCTCCCTCCATTTTCTCAGCCAAATGGCCTGGGATCAATACTAACATGAAGTTGTCATTGGATACGACTCAAAGAGTGCCTTAATAGAAATGGAAAGGCGCTATTCACTCATTGACTCAAAGAGAGTTTCAAAGCAAGTACATAAGGTTGAATAGTAGGTCGATAAGCAGGGGAACTTGCAAATAGGAGCCAAGATCCCTTGTTTTCGGGAAGCAGCCTTAGATTCCGAATTTTGACTCTTTAAAGGGCTTGAGATGGACTCGAGCTATAATATAATAAAGCAGAAGAGAAGAAAGGAGATAGGAATTTGACGTCTTGCGTAGGGATCCCTAAAAGAAAGAAATACTTTAACTGGGCTGTTGCCTTCACTACCAATGGCATTCTCCACTCCTTTCGATCGATGAACCATGCTCTCAAAACAAATATCAATGTTTTTAAGATATAAGGGCTGTTATTGTAAGGGAATGGGCCCACTTAACCTATGCCCATTACCCACTCTAGTTATAATAAATAATGTAAGTAATGAGCAGGATTAGCAAACCCATTACCGATTGACTTATTTATTATGTTTGAAGTGACCCTAATTGTAAAGGCCTGTTACCAGTTGTGTCTTAAGTAGATTAGGAATTGGTCTTGTTGACTAGGTCTTTCTACTTAGTTGGATTGTAAATAGGAGAGAGTCCTAGATCTTGTTTTTGCTCCCTTTCTAATTCTATATATATAGCAGTAGGAGGAGGGGTTATTTAAACACACACACACTCTCTCTCTCTCTCTCTCTCTCTCTCTCTCTCTCTCTCAATTCTGTGCTTAGGTAGTCTTCCTTTTCTATTTTGTTACATGGTATCAGAGCGGGTGCCGTTTTGAGAGTCGATTAAGGGTCTCCGTTCTAGTGTGCAGCCACCATTGCTGCTTCTGTTTTAGTTTCCCATCCTCCATTAATATTCAAGTAAGTTTTCTAGTTCCGCAACTTAAGTTTCAGATCTGAGTTTTTGTTTTGTTGTTGCTCTCAAATTTGAGATTCTATTACTTGGTTAGCTTCCACCTATATCAATCTGATCCTATTATTGAGTTACCATCGAATTCCATTAATGGCTGCTTGCATTAATGTCATGATTCTCTGTGGATT
>JAMYWD010000937.1:0-14086 GCA_028583415.1 Protea cynaroides | reverse complement strand
ATCACTCCCATGCCGGCAAAGAAACAATAAGCTCTCAAAAGTCAATAGCCAACCATATAGTAGGATATTTTGTAGAACAACACTAGGGACAACATCCAATTTGAAGATAATTCGACGATTGGATATAAAGTTACGAGGTATGCAAACTATTTGGGACATCTTGGAAAGGCAAATGACCCTTTGATAGGGAAATGAAATATATATACTCATTCTCTCCTCACGTGGACAAATAACCAAGGGGAACACCTCAAGGGTTTCCTATAGCCCTACGTAACCTAGGACATAACATAATTTATGACTAATGGGTTGGGGGTAATTCTAGTAGTTAAACAAAAGAAGGAAATAAAGAGAACTGGAGTTAAAGAGAGGGGTACAAGGGTAATTTCTGATTCAAGGAATCTTCCTAACCTCCATAACCTATTCATGAACTCAACATTGAAGGCGGAAACCGGTTCTAATGCAAGGAGATGGAACTCACCGAGAGTGATCCAATCGAACTGAAATTAAAGGTATGAATCGTAATTGTTGTAACATCTGAAGGAAAGGAGTCATTCTCTTGACTTTAGGCAGCAGCCTTCCTTGACTTGTGGGGCTATTGCCCATGTGCGTAGCCTTTCTTGATAGGAAAACCGCTGCCCTCATCTACCGCATTTATTATGTGCACCTTCCGCATTTACTATGTAAATCTTTGTCTCTATAAATAAAGCATGATCTTTGTCATTCTAGACAAGTTCAATCCATTCCTCTCAACATGGTATCGGAGCAGAGATCTTCCTTGGCAAACAAACCCTTGCGAGTCTCTCTATCAATTTTCTTCTCTCCTATCACCCTCTCTCTCTCTCTCTCTCTCTCTCTCTCTCAGTTTACCACCACAAGCAGCTCTCAGTGGTAGTGCCTTAGCACACCGAAGGCCCTCTCTAAGGCTAGTTTCTTAGATCAGACTATCGTGGAGATCTGAGAAACTTTATTTTACAGAATTCACTATGTTTTACATGGATTCACAGAACTGCCTGTTCTTACGATGATGTATTAGGCGATCTTTTGTCTATGGTTGTAATTTTTCTTGACCTCTTTTGTTACGTCATCATGTTCGACGCTACAACCGCCTCCTTTGGAACCGACGGACGGGTCGCGATACCCATTTTCCCTCGTTCCCTATGAGCTCTATTCTTCTTGATGGGAGCAACTATTTGATATGGTCACGGTCTTATTGTTTGTCCATTGATTCTTGAAGTTATATAGGCTACATCAATGGCGAAATGACACGACCTATAATTGTCGGTAATTCTCAAAGGAAGTGGAGCTCTGTTAATTCATTGGTAATGTCTTTTCTCATCAACTCTATGCACCCACATATTACTCGGAGTTACCTTCTTTTAGATACTACAACCAAAATTTGGTTGGCAGCCAAAGAAACCTATTCCCAAGTTGGGAATGATGCACAGGTCTATGAATTTAGGAAAAAGCTTCATGAAACCAAACAACAGGATCTCTCTTTGTCTCGAGTACTACTACGAGTTGCGCAGTTTATGGCAAGAGTTGGACTACTATGATACTTTCCAAGCTACCTGCACTGATGATGCAACTAGATTTCAAAAGCGGAAGACAAGTGTTCGGGTACGATTTTCTGGCTGGCCTGAACATTCCCTATGACTAGATTCACGCGTAGGTGCTTAGTTGTGATCCCTTTCCTTTATTAGAGCAGTCCTATTCCTTGGTACAATTGGAAGACAGTTGAGCCATGTTATCACCTAGTCTGTCATCCCATGGTTCTCAAAACCGTTCTACTCTTTTTTCTGGGTCAGGGTTTCAGTCCAGTGGCAATGGCTCTGCTCGTTCCAGTGATCTCTCTTCTTTTGACCAAGAGCCTGTTTGATGTGACTATTGTGGTAAGGAACAACATACTAGGGAGTTCTGTTGGAAACTCCACGGTCGCCCAGCTACAGGTTGGTTACGAGGTTGTGGTCGGGGTTGTGGCTCCTCTGCTCATCAATCTGAAACGTCTAAGTCTGCTCTTATCGGTGCCACCCCTGCCATTGTTGGTTCTTCTTCGACCCAGGATGAGCTTGCCATGCTACGACGCCTCATGACTCGTCTAGAGCAAACACATTTCCCAGTTGCCTCCAAAATCAGAGGTGCAAAATTACAAAAACATATAAACTGTTGCCTCCAAAACATTTCACAAATGATGGCCTGTGCAAACACATTTCCCAGTTACAGAAGTTAATGAATACAATGTTTAGAGTGACAATGTTTAAAGCAACTGTATTATGCATTCTTTTCCCTCATTAAACCTAAGCAAACACCACCAAAGAACTTTAATAGATGCATAATTTTGTGTAGCTCAACATGAAACCTAACACTATTACTCTTACTCTTTCTGTTTCCCCAACCTAAGCAAACACCACCAAAGAAAGAGAGAAGACAAACATCTCGTCCCATCCTAAAAAAACAGACTCCACCCACACAAGACCGTCTCCCTTCTCTCTGTCACTACCCTAATGGCCTAGCCTGTCCTCAAAGCCCAGTTCAAATGAGGACCAACAGAAATCCTAGAGACATACAATTGGTGGGGGGAATTAGATTTAAAGAGGACAAAACAGAACCAAGTTTAAAGGGCGGGGGGTAATTTGGAAAACAGGGCAAAGTCCAAATCATGGTTGTCCTCTCGATCCAGAGAGGCGGAAACCAGAAATATTCCAAGAGAGAGAACTCTCTCGTTGAGCTCCAATCGAAACCAGATTTTGGCCTGGGGGTGACTAGCAGATCAACGAATAAAAAAAATAAACTCGCTGAAACTGGTTTGACTGTAAAACAGATTCAGGTCTGAAACTTGGTATGCATATCACAACAACAG
This sequence comes from Protea cynaroides, assembly GCA_028583415.1. Taxonomy (NCBI): domain Eukaryota; kingdom Viridiplantae; phylum Streptophyta; class Magnoliopsida; order Proteales; family Proteaceae; genus Protea; species Protea cynaroides. The sequence continues at coordinate 11,229 of JAMYWD010000937.1, read as the reverse complement.
CAGTGTTTAGGGCTCAGAATCTGCAGTTAGGGTCGCCCGTGGTAAGGCCTCGGCACCCAGAGCTCAAGTCTAAAGCTTAGGAATCGAGAGAGATTGATCCTCTTCTTTCAGGTTCTTACAGCTGCTGAAAGGAGTCTGAATCAGTGATAAAGGGTCGAGAGATTCGAGGAGAAGAAATAGAAGAAAAGGGGAAGGAACTGAGGGAAAGAGGGTTCCTGTTCGCTGGGAATAAGAGAATAGAAGAGAGAGAGCCCTGAGAGCTCTCGGCCAATAGGTCATGTAGGCACTCACGTTAGATTGCATGAATATTAAAAGAAAAAAAGGACTTGCAATAAAAATAGCAGCTTACTAAAAAATGGAAACTATAAATTACGAAAGAATTACTGAAGCAAGCAACTCCTATGCTATCTAGACTTCCCCAAAATAAAATAAAAAGGAGATTACAAGTAATCTCTAATAAAGAAAAACAATCGAAATCTTCCTCGGTGGTTTCCTGAATTTTCTTAGAATCTGCACCTGTCAGCTCTGCTTCTTCAATCTCTTGCTTTTGAGCTTCAGCATTTTAAGTAACCGTGTTTTTAGATTCTGTCCTAGAAGTGTTATGCACAGTTGCATGCTTAGCATGCCATTACATATTTTCAGTATAGGACTGTATTTGGCAGTGGCACTATGGAATCTTTACTATCAGACCAGTGGGTCATCTGACCAATACACTGTGGACTGTCATTTATTTATCCTTGTTTGAACCATTGAAAATCAGTGTCCAGGTGATGCATTATTGGATGCGTTGGGTTGTTTGAACCCAGAGCTTGATAATCAGGCAATGGATATCAGTAGACATCTGCATATGTTTCGTGGATGAGATAGTGTGCTACGTGGCTGCATTTGGTATTTTTCCAACTGGCACATTTGCCAAGGATAGGATAAGAGTGCTATTTGCTGCATTGGATCATTTTCCTTATAAACTGACAGACATGCCATGGATGAGATAGAGTGCTACTTAGCTGCATTGAATCATTTTCTTTCAGAATTGGCACACTTTTCGCTCCTATCCAATTAATTATGTCATGAAGTCTAATTTGTGACATTACAATTGTGATTTTTTTGTTATAGGATTCACAAAACAGGCATCGACACACCCACATATTTGAGAATCTTCTTCGTGATAATCCTTCGGTTTTGGAGTTATGTGCTACACTTTTCCCTGACCATTCTAGGTCTGTATGGACCGGGTCTCATTCACTGGTCTGTCAACGTAAGTCTATTCATGGTAGTTCCATTCATGAGGTTATGGCAATGTTCATGAAGTAACTTCAGCTCTCCTTTGCAACGGCACGTGCTAAAATGATCAATGGAAAGCAGTGTAAAAAAGATGATTGAAACTCTTAGCTCCTGTATTTGTCACAGAGGGATGTATGTGTGATGGATGAACTAGTTGGCCCAGGTAATTCGTCCATTACTACTAATCCAGGTTGACCAAGTTTGAGCCATGTTGGGGTCACAGAAGGTCTTAATCCAGTTCATCCTGATTGCATTTTTGTTGGGAACTTATCAATAACAGAAAATTCAGGCGGGTGGATGGTTTGTGAAAATAGCCACATACAGCTGAACAATGATGAAGACCATTCTCTGTCAAGGATATGGCCCATTTACATTGCCACTTTTGCCATTAGATTAAAAAATGATTTTCTATTTCTGCTGTTTTCCCACAATATTGATCTGGGTGGAAATGTTCTTTCCTGTAATATAGTTGAATCAAAATCCTGTGACAAAAGCCTTTCTTTTAACCCCTTATAGTTTAGTTTAGTTTTTCCCGTGGTAGAGGAGTTTGAATTTGGTTAGATTGCTTCTTACCCTTATTGCTTAATTCACCTCGATCTTGCATCTCATTAAAGGACCCTCCTAGAACCTGAACTGAACCAGGTGGCTCAACTTGTAGAAAATTGACTTGCCCAAAAAAAAAAAAAAAAAAAAAAAAATTGACTTGCCCAAAAAAAAAAAAAAAGGATAAAAAAACTGAGAATCAGGTATGAGATTATTCTCCATTGATTCTAAATCGAATCGTCCTAAAGGCTTGATCTAACTTACTCCGATTCAGTCTACAAGGAATCGGGTTAATTGGAATTGGTGTTGGCTGATTCTGAGTCGGTTTTCAAATGGGACATGCCTGATTCGGGTGCTTGACCACTGTGTTCAAGGGCGGCACATGGGTGGGTTTACCCAAAACGGCCAGAGCCCAACTTAGAATAACCTGATGCTGGCTGCAATATATAGGCCTCGAGTTGGGCTTAAACTGATCCCTTGGGTATCCAAGCCCTGCTCGATCTCAAAGCCAAAAATCATGCTTGTGTACATGTTCACATGTACACGTATTACAGTGGTAATAAGTTTTAATGATACATCTTATTCCTGCCAATGGTGCTAGAAATTGTTTCAAGGTTTTGGATTCTTTATGTTTGAATGAAGCTAGAATGAAACAGTTTTTGTTTTACGCTGTGTTTGGATTTAAAATTGGATAATGATAAGCATATTAATGCAACTATGCATTCATCCCTTGTTTTCATTCCATGGTCCACATGTGGTCATTAAATTTTAAATTCTCACCTGAGCCCCACCCATCCTGAGATATCTTAGCTGGGCTGTGGGCTTAAATAATTCAGATTGGGGTAACTTGAGCTTATCAATCCCAGGGCTGAGCTTCTCCCTTCTTAGACCTTCGGCTGGGCCTGGGCCACCCTACACCAGCTTGCACAAAGTGCAACCACCTGAGGAACACACTTTATTAGACTCCTTCCTTAACCTCACCCATTGAAGGCCACCCAAGTAAACAAATTTCTGTCAACGTGAGGAACACTCATAAAAATGGGCTGCCACTAATTAGGTGTCATCAGTGGATCCCACCGTGATGCAATCGACACACTCTGCCACTTGCGCCTCAGTGCTTAGGAGACCCACGCCTAACCTCTACTTTGGGGGTGACTGGATTATAACAAATGCCTTCTGCTTTTCTGGGGTCTTTTCCTTCCACACTTTATGACTGATTGCTTGAGACTTTTGTTTATGCCTTTTACGTGTCTGCGTCTTAGTAGCCCTCTTTCTGCCTGGACTCGTCATTATTCTTTCTTCTTCCTTTCCACTACTTATAGGTACTCTTCTAAATTCTCTTGGAGGGAACCATTCCGATGACATGCATATCATTCCACAGAATGCCCCATTGGAGGTGATATGGGATTTCTCCTTTCATAACTTTTTCGCCTTTGCTTGAGCCTCTGCTGATGTCTTTGTTAGGGATGAAAGTATAAACAAGAGAGAAAGCAAAGATCAAGCAAACACATAATACGAGGATTTTATCGTAATTCAATCAATATCCAATCCCAAATACCTATCTTCACCACGGAGAATTAGAGAATTTCTTTATTCATCAAGAAAACTTTACACCTCTCTCCACCTCACAAATTGTTTTTCCCTTTTTTTAGTTTTACAACTCCAATAACCGTGTAGACCCCACAAAATACAAGACACTATCCAACAAATCTCCACCTAGTTTGAATACTACAAGCTACCTTGAAGAAGAACCAGGTTGTGTCGATTCTGCAAACTTGTCTATTGTCTCTACCAAATAGCGACATAGCCCACACCCCATCTGGGTGTCTCACACAACTCACTGCCATATGATATGGTGTGACCACCTCTCCTACTGGTGTAGCATTACTGAAGAGATCACTTTCACTATAGTTTTCTACAACTCTAGATACACCGGGAACCAGAGCCCTCACCTCTGCACCTCCAAGCGCAGACTCAGAGATCCGATGCTCCCCACAACCTGCCAGTTCTCCTTTACCCCACGTTGCAGCATCAACTGGCCATTATGCACACCTTACCGGGATTTAAACTTGGCATCAAATCCAAGGGAAAAAATCCCCGATCCGACCAGATTCACCTTTGATCTCCATCGCCCGATCTAGGTTAGTACATGAATGCCCCACAATTCATCAACCCTAAGAAAATCCTCCCCCTACATGCGATAATGTCTTCCCTTTCCGCCACATGGGATAATAGTTGCACAACACCCAATCGGCCTCTCACCATCACCTAGTCCCTAACCTCATGGCTAGGTCCTCCCGAAGCATGATCTAGTTCACAACAACCCCGACAAACCCTTGTGCCACATGTGATAATACGGTTAGCCTCCCTGAACCACGGTAGACCTCTCAAACCGGAATGACGAGCTTCGTTCAGCCCCCTTCATCGGACCTCCCGACACCTTCGGTAAGAGCCATAGCCCAGCTTTGCCTATAAACCATGGGAAACTCTCAGGATCACAGTGGTTGCCCTAGTCAAAGTCTCTTGCTGACCATCAAAATCTTGGATACCAAACACAAACCCAGAAACCCTAGATGCGGGGTTAACCTCTTTGATACCAAAAAACCCCCTTCGCATTCAATCCGATGATTGGAAACATTTTCAACCTCCATGCATCCCTCTGATTTAAACTTTTCATATCCAACCAGATCCCCAATCCTTCGATCAGCTAGCACACCCCATTCGTAGCTGATCACAGCTTCATTAATAATGGGATCGGAATTCTGCGTTGCCTCCATCAATCTCCCTTTCGACTTTCCTTCTAGCGTGGGAACATTGTTGGCATTACACACTGCCAGTGCCCTGGCTAAGCGATCACCGATGATAGATCTTTCGTTGCTTGCATGAAATGATCATACAACACCCTACACCTCTGACCCTGGTGCCCTAGATAACAGTTGCAATGAACCCCTACCTCTACTAATCCAACCACCGCAGACAATGGTCCCACTTGACAACCAACATCCAACACCAAAGCACTAAATCCAATAATACCTAACCATATCGACCAATACCAAGAATGTCACACTCCAATTTTGGTCTAACCTCAATGGTCTGATGAACCGCTAATAAACCAACGGTTCAACCAGGATCTCAAATAGGCTATCCCCGCGTTATCTAAACTTACACACATCCATGATCATAATCAGAGTAAATACACAATAGCGGATGTCTTATAATAACATGAACTGAGAACTAACATGATATCATTAATTTAATAGAAAATTATTCTGTCATTAACTGAGACATAAATATTTAAATACCAAATACATGTCTTAATAAAATCCAACAAAGAAACCTATAAAATATCTAATCAAATACACACGAGTTGCACTCGCAAGAGGAGTCGTGTGTATCCACTTCAGCTTCAGCTTCCATCGCCGCTACGTTCCCGTTTGCAGACGCATTCATATAGTCTTCAACGGTATAACCTGCATCATCAACTAAAATATTCGACGTCGAGGGGTGAGCACACAATACGGCTCAGTGAGTAGCCAAAACAATGCAACAATACATATGCATGCAAAAAGTCAATTTATATCTTTGGTCTGGTTTAAAGTTTGCAGTATGCTATAGAAAGGTTGAGGTAGCCAAAGGTCGCGTTTATTGACTCCGCCTCTATACACGAGTGTGTGACGTTATCCGAAGATCACGTTTATCGTCAACTCACATGCACCCAATCATGAACATTATATAACAAAGGTTACGTTTATTGCTATATAGTGCCATACCAACATGTAAGCCCCTGTTAGCGAGGGCTGCAAACTGGGCTCGCAACTAACCAATCCTAATGCCAAAAAGTGTATCCAAGGCCTCACCCCAGCATCCCTCAGAATGCCCATAGAGATAGAGCTAAGGCCCCCCGGTAGAGTCAGAGACTACAAGGACCGAGACCACCTCCCTTGATACTCTACGACATAATAGTTCTGCTAAAGTAATGGCGATACGACGATGCCAATGTACAAGACTTGAGTTAGAGATAGAGCTAAAGTGCTGAGACCCGCCAAAGGTTAACGTTTATTGACGTTCTCATCACACCTCCCCTGATACTCGCTCGCATCAAGCACATCAACCACACACATACAAGCACATGCCTATTCTTATCATCATCATCATCATCATCATGTTATAAACAATAAAGTAAATATGCAAGAACAAGTAATAGAAATATTGGATGGCATACTGTATGCACATTACAAACATATTCGCATAGAATCAAACATAGCATAGGACTCAAGAAATAAAAAACAGTTTATTATTAACCAATTTAGTTTGGGGTTAAGGTTCCTCACCTTAGCTTGCTATAAGATACTTTTCCAAGCTTTAAATTCACCTTTACAATGTTATTATATTGCTAGAAGACCTAACAAAATCGATAGAATTTAATTAGAATAAATTCTGAATTTAAAACCATTCTGTCAACTGAGGGTCGATGCTAGGGTCGATGGGTCTATCGACCCTCCATTCTTTCTAGACTTCCCGAATGCTGAGGGTCGATGGTCAGAAACACCTAGGGTTGGATGGTCATCGACCCTGGGTGCGAACCTCGGTGCACTCTGGTCTAATTTCTATTTTTTTAATCCATTCTTCGTGTTTGGGGTCCTATGGTTTGGTCCCACATTCCATTAAACATTCATTCCATGGTCCCGAAACCATGAATCATCCTCCTAGATGGCTTTCATGCATTCTCCTAGGGTTTTCCATGAAACCTAACCATGGATGGATGGTTTGGGTTTCTCCGAGATCGCTCTCTATCCAATAACTATCCTAAGGTCTGTAGAAACTCATGGAATTAGTATCCATACCTGAGAAGATTAATCTTTCTCTGCAACTCTTCTCCTTTTTGCTAGGTTCTCTTCCTTGCCTTTCTTCTTCCTCTTTTCCTTCTTCTCTCTTTCTCTCAATTCAATTAGGGTTGTGAAAGGAGTGAAAGTGGCTTAGGGACGTCCTTTAAATAGAGTAGGAATGTCCTATAATAGTCCCATTGAGATTTGGAAAGAATCCCAATCGAAAATTAGGAAGTTTCCTAATTTCGGTTTCGGCAAGTAAGGGTCGATGAGAGGGTCGATGATCCCGTCGACCCTGTGGTCTGACACTGTCCGACCCTTTCCCAAATTTTAAGGGTCTGAGTTTTTGATTTGGGAGGGTCGACCCTGTTTAGCTGGGTATGCGACCCTTCGCCTAATTTAAGTGTTTTTGGGTCGATTTGATACCTGGGATCTCGATCTCCTTCACGCCCTTGGTCCATTTGACTCGACCATGATGGGTGAACCTGGTTCAAGGTGGTAGGACCGGGTTAGATTGACACGGGTCTTACAAAGAAACCCTAGTCACAGAAACTCTAGAGCAACTTATTCCTCCAATATTTTTCCTTTTTTTTTTCTTTAACTCCTTTTGGATTATAATGATGACCCTTGAAAAAGTAGATAAAAAAAAAACTCACTTTTGCCTTACCGTTTTCAATTTGTTTTCTCATTTTTTTTTCACGTACTAATCTTTAAGTGCCTCCCCCTTCTTCCAGATCTGTAATGATCTGCCGAACCTTGCTTTGATATAACTTGTTAGGGATGAAGCGTAAACAAGAGAGAGAGAGAGAGAGAGAGAGAGAGAAGATAGAGCAAATATGTAAAATACGTATCCAAAATTTTGGGCTAATTTAAACTTTTTGCCGTATGACAAGTGTAAGACCCGTATCATACTAACCCGGTCTTACCACTTTGTATCAGGCCTTCCTATCATGGTCGGACCAAGCGGACCAAGTGCGTGAAGAAACCACAAGGCTAAGTATGTAATTCAACCATAAATCATCTAATTGAGACGTGTGGTCGCATACCTAAACAGGTGTGGTCGACTACACCTTAGAATAATGAGACCACTGGAGTCTGGGACGTGTGGTCGCAAATTTGGGACGTGTAGTCGATGGATCCGGTAACCCCACGTGCGACTACACGATGGTATAATTGACTCCGAAATTAAAAAAACCTTCCTAATCTGAAGAGGGTTCTTTCCTAATCAAAGTAGGACTCTATATGGAGGGTTTTCCTCTATATATAGGACATCCTTTAGCCTCTTTCATTCTTTTAGAACTCAAACTGAAAGAGAGAGAAAGAGAGGAGAATTGAAGAGGAAGACTAAGAGGAGGAATTTCAGAGAGAGAGCTCTGATTCTTCAACAAGTTTGAGGTATGAAAACATCCCCTACATTAGTTGAATGCCTAGAATAGATCATAGAGCAAGTATTGATTCAAAGTAGGATCTCAACCATGAGATCCATAGACAAAAACTCAAAGGAAATTCATGAAGAGTAGGTTGGAATAGATAATTGTGAAAAATATGAAATTAGGGCCATAGATCAATCATAAGAAGGACCCGAGTAATAGTTTAAGGAATCAAATCATGAAGGGGTTAGACTGAGAATGAAAGTCGACCAAACACTCATGTGGTCGCAGCTATGGTCGACTACACGAGGCACATGTGTCGGCCACATGCCTTCAGGAAGTTTCTAGGGAGGGTGTGGTCGAATGTGTGTGTCGTATGATATGCGGCCACACGTATCGACCATACACCCTGTGGTCGCAAAAAATGAGATCACATGTGCAGCCATACCGCGACTATTCAGCCTCGGAGGTCCGATTGGTTCTAGATGAGACATTTAAATACTATAATTAATGAATATGAACTCTAACTTATAATCCATAAATTTATTAAGTTTTCAAGTGGTCAAAAAATGATTTACAAAGCTTGGAAGAGGAACAACCAACGATCAAAGGTGAGGGAACAAGACCTAAACTAACTGAATAATAATAAATCATTTACTTTATTGAGTCCAATGCCATGATTGATTCTATGCTTGTATGCTTGTAATGTGCATCTCACATGTCATCTAATATTCCTGCTATTACTGTTCATGCATATTTAATTTCGTTTATTTATAACATGATGATGATGATGATGCTAGGAATAGGCATGTGAATGTATGTGTGTGGTTGGTGTGTTGGATGCGAGTGGAGCATTAGGGAGAGGACGTGGCATGGTGGTCTTTGACCTCATCACCAGACTCTAGCTCTATCTCTACTCAAGTCTTACCCACTAACATTGTCGTATCACCATTACCTTAGCAGAACTATTACGTCGTAAGGCATCATAGGAGGTGGTCTCGGACCGTATGGTCCTTGACTCTGTCGGGGGGGGGCCTTATCTCTCTATGGACATATTGAGGGATGCTGGGGTGAGGCCTTGGATTCACTGTATGGCATTAGCATTGGTTAGTTGCGAACCAGTTTGCAAGCCCTCGCCAATAGGGGCTTACGTATTGGTATAGATAGGGCATCAGGGGAAGTATTGGCGGTGTTTGATCCGGACACTTTAGCTCTATCTCTATTCCATGGTAGGTGCATGTGGGACGACAATAGTATTTGATCCATTGGGCAGATTCACACACTCGTGTATAGAGGTGTGACGGCCACCAAACCTTTCTATTGCACATTGCAAACTTATAAACGAGACTAGAGTATGAATTGAATGCATGCATATGTTTGTTGTATTATTTTATTTGCTCACTGAGCCGTGATGTGTGCTCACCCTTTCGACGTCAAATATTTTTAGTTCTTGATGCAGGTCCTACTGTTGAAGAATATATGAATGCATCGACGTATGGACATGTTGCTGCGATGGACGTAGAAGCTAAAGAAGATGCGCATGATTCGTCGTGCGAGTGTAACTCATGTGTTTTTTATTAGCTTAGTTGTTTAGTTATGGGAACATGTAATTGATTATTTTACTTTATTTTATGTCTTGAGGTATATTGGAGATAATTGGATACTTAATTATGCTATAACTGTCAGATACTCAGTTCATTAGTATTAAAGATTTCTGCTATCGTTTATTTACTTTGAATTTGCTTGTGGGATGAATCTGGTTTAATCGAATGGGCATGGCCTATACGAGATCCTGGTTGAACCGTTGGTCTATGGATAGTTCATCACACCATTCTGGTTGGTTCAGAATTAGAGTGTGACAACAAGTCTTCCCGCCAACAAGACTCTAGCTTCTGTATCAATTTAAAAGCGTATCGGATCTCAGGTAAGACTTAGATCATGCCTATGACATGAAGGAACTATTAAAAATCTGTTAGAATGTTGACCCACTCGAAACATGACCAAACTGAATCAAATAGGCCATGCGGTTGATTGGTCAGGTCGATGAAATGAGCCTGATCGATCGGAGCCTTGTGATTGACCGTGCGATCATAGAATTGGGTTGATTTATGTTTTGACAGTTAGACTTGGCCCCACCCGTGTCTAAACTCCCTTAGAAAATCCAAAAACATATTAGACCTATCTTAGAATGAAATGGTGTGCCAATTGGTAACTTAAAACCCACCTTTAATCATTATTGGTTTAGAGTTAGTATTGTGGGTAAGCCCTCCCTCCATATAAACAAACCAAAACCCTAATGTGTGAGGAATTTACAAGCTAAGCCTAAGAAAAGATTGAAGGAAGAAGAAGGATGGAAGAACCACCAGTAAAGGTCCTCTCCCAAGCTTCTCAAAGTTTGACTAAGTAGTCAACTCTCTTAGGTAAGTAACGAAACACTATCCTAATGATTAGATTATCAAATCCTCAACCTCAAAGGTGTCTTTAACCTCTGGTAATGTGGGAAGCTTTCTCCCCCAACCATTAATGGCCATTACAGTCAAAACTAAGAATGTTGATCAGATTTGACTATTAAATGTAAAGGTAGGATTTTTAATTGAATTATGAAGTAAGGCTATGAATTAATGATGGGAATTATTCCCTAATAATGTACAAACCCTTAGAGCCCTTTTTGGATGTAATGTCGATGATGAACCAGAGAGATCAGATTGAAACAAACACAGTCTGAGCTTACTGAAATCGTCAGGTTGACCAAATGTGTCCCATCGACGAACCTATGTAATCAATCGCTCCATCATAATGAGGTGCTCTTCTCCTGTTTTGCTTCCATTCGACCATGGGTGATTCAATTGACATAGTAGGTTCACTTAACACCTTAATGGACATAATATGAACCATATTAAATTGATAATTCCATTAGAATGTGTTCCTATGAGTGTAGACACGTACGGTTGCATAGTTTGACATTCACAAGCGTTAATTGTACATGTATATATTCTGTAGGAACGGATTCAACTAATGGAATATGGATTAACAACATTGTGAACCCTCTGTGAAAATGACCCCACTAAGGCATAAGCCTCTGCAACCCAAATTAAATTAAACAAAGCTGAAATGGATCGTCAGGTCAATGAAACAAGCTTGATCGACTGCACAAGCTAGTTAACCACACCCATCGACCGCATAGTAGTAGTAACTCGGTTTTGTCGAAT
>JAMYWD010000933.1:0-11000 GCA_028583415.1 Protea cynaroides | reverse complement strand
TACTTGGTCCACTTATCTCGACCATGATAGGTAGACCTGGTGCAAGGTGGTAAGACCGGTTAGTTTAATACGGGTCTTACACTGAGGGGTTATGTAGTGGCATAGGTTCAATAAAGGGTGGTATGAACATAGCTGCGATACTCCCCATACCTGATGTAGTATAAATGGGTGGATGAGTCGATAGTAGGATTATCACCTCCTCAAGTGGCTAGAGTAATACAGATGCCGATGTAAGTGGCCGACATAATACGGGTTTGTTCCATAACGACGAACCCATATATGGGAGATGTCCATATCAAGTTGAATTAAGGTTGCCTCCATAGTTTGTCCACCAATAAGGACTGGGCATGGTCCATAACCTTTGTCTAGCTTTGCTTCCAATTTCATAGGCGACCATACTAATAGCTTGGTGTCTAAAGGTCTGAGCGGCACATTTAATTTCTTTCCAAAAGATATAGATACAAAAGAGTGGGTGGCTCCAGAGTCAAAAAGTACTCTGGCAGGTATGCCAGTTATAGGTACGATACCTATGATTTTACCTAAATTTTAATCTATATGCTCACACAAGGTATTACAAAACAAAAGGTCGGGTCATACCTGTGACCACATCTGGTGATGTGACAACATCTTTAGAAGTCACCACAAAAACCTTTCCTTGCTATAACTGCTTTCTTGGTTTAGGACAATCCCTTGTATAATGCCCTACTTGTTTACAATTGAAGCATTTAACTCCAGCATTCCCTTGCTTTTGTTGAAGTTGAGCAGGCTGAGTAGTCTTGGCTAAGGCATTGAAGCCTTGTGTCCGGAATGGTTTAATGGTCTTGAATTCCCTCCATTGAATGAGTTTTCATTAGGCCTCTTAATACCCCTATTTTGAGCAAAATAGCTCTCTTTCTGACTTGACTCCATAACTCGAGCAATCTGTACTACTTCATTATAGATCTTCTTTTACAGTCCCAATACGTACTCTCAAATGCTTCCCCTAAGTCCCATTATGAACCTTCAAGTTGTATTGTGAGGACAAAGATCGTAATCTTTTGGAAGTCGCCACCTAGATTAAGGTCTAGGACCTTGGAAAATGTAAAATCTCACCCTAAGGTAAGACTTCGATTGACTCATGACCCTTAGATTGGATTTCTGGTCCATTAGAGATTGGGTAAGCGTCAGGTTACGGTTATGGGAAGGGGTTAGGCACCCAAACCGCCCGATCGAAATCGGTCTCCTATACCTTTCCTATGCTAGACTCTATCTATTAAATCGAACCAAACTAAGTGGTTCGATATCATTGACCAAATCTGTATCCATCAGATTGCCTACGTATTACGGAATTATTCCGAAAATCAGGTTCACTATCGTAGTTCAGATGTGATTAAAGTTTATGGTTGTGATTTATGCTTGTGCATGATTAAGTTCATTGTTCAAGTTGAAGTTTATGCTTGAAAGGTTGAGAAACCCTATGGGTTAGGATCTAGATAGTCCATGTGAACCGATAGATAGTCCTACTGGATCTAAGAATGGATAACCCTTTCTGGGTCTGAATGTGGATAACCCTATTTGGGTCAAAATGTAGGTAAATATCCTAGTGGATCTATGGATAGTCCAAGTGGACTAAAATATGGATCCGAATTTGGGAATAGCCTACGTATCCTAGGGTTTGCTCTAGGAATCAGAATCCACGTAGTTCAAAATGATGGGTGAATATCCTAGTGGATTTATGGATAGTCCGAGTGGACTAAGGTGTGGATCCGAATTTGGGATTCTCCCAAATGGCCTACGTATCCTAGGGTTTGACCTAGGAATCAGAATCCACATAGTTCGAACTGATGGAATAACCTGTTCTAGGTTAGAATGTGAGAACCTGTTCTAGGTTTAGGGTTTAGAACTTATTCTAGGTTTAGGATTGAGAACCTATTCTAGGTTTAGGGTTTAGAACCTATTCTAGGTTTAGGATTGAGAACCTATTCTAGGTTTAGGGTTTACTAAGAGGTGGAAATCGTCCTGAATTACCCTTTTCATTATAAGTTCTAATTTTGGAAGGTTTAGCAAAGCATTCTCTTTCTTTATTAAGATTTTTGTTATTTCCATTATGCCCTTCCTAAGAATGTGGCACTAAATGCACGTCCCCACACCTAATATGTTTGCTAGGTGTATAGATATGGCAGTTCAACTAGGGTGTTGCATAAATTAAATTATTGCTAAAAATAGAATATTCTAAGCATGACATGTATGATATTTATGGTAACTATCACAACATATAGTAAGATTATGAAAATCTCCCTAATATGGCATGCATTGCAAATAAGGCAAGAACCTAATATGACAAGATATAATATGCTAATCTAAACATGGCAAGACCTAATATGGTAGGATCTAATATACATCTATATATCAATATGGTAAGTACCAATCATAGAATGCATTTAAAAAAAAGAAAAGATCTTATATGCTATTTTCTAAACATAGTAAGACTTAAAAATGGTAAGAAATTAAGATTTTATTAAATATGGTAAAAAAAATCTATTTATTCTACCAAATATAGCAACATATGGAATATGAAAAATATGGTATGCACAATCCAAACAAGCATATGAATGCTCCAAATATAGCCATTATTCAAATATGGCAGAATTTGCTCAAACAACCAATTTACATGTTACAATGAATGAGACATCAATGAAACCTTTTTTTTGAAAAATGCAAAATTATTAAAAAACATATGTTCAATGTTCTTTGAAAAATTGTAATTTTTATGAAGTTATTTGGAAAGATTAATGACTCAAAATTGCCAAAATTGTGACACAAGGTTTTAGATAATGGACAAAACTATGACCTGCATTCAGATTTTATCACATTACACAAGAATGACCATAAGTAGGTCTTTCGAAACTTAAATCAAGCTCAACTTTTTTTCATAGAAAGATGACTTAATATATTATATTTCATATGAAGGAGTTGAATCCTAACAGAGAGCAAAAATAGGTCAAGGATATGCCCTAAAACCGGACATGTGCACTGGTCAAATCTATTCCAGATTTTTGACCAGTTGCACCATAAATTTCAAATAAAATCCTATACTTAATGAAAATTAAATACAGACATATGTCTATGGAGATAACTGTCTGATATAAAATTTTATCAAGAAAAATAAGTTAAAACAGTTTATTTTCTTTGTGAAAAATGATTCTTTTCAATCATGTAAATCAGTGTATCATGACAGATTCAAAATCAGAGCACTATGCACTTAAAAATTTATATCAATTCAATAAAAAATTGAAAAAATACAAAACTAGTACCATTGTTTAGAATACTTTCATGTCTAAAAAATTTATATGAAGTGGATTTTCTGATTATGGCCATAAGACCCTTGTCTAGATACTTTTTGATGGAGGATTGCATTACATCCGAGTAAAACAGCAATGTCAAAGACAAATTTTTTTGATTCATTTTTCCAATTCCAAATGGAATGAAATTTTTAGTGTAGTCTTCTAACATATCATAGAGACTGCCATAAAAATTTAGGCTTCAAAATTTTAAAAAAAATATATGTGATGTACGTCCTAAGTTTGAATCCTAAATCTAAAAATTTTAGATTAGAAAACCACTTTATGAAATTTGCAAAAAACATCAAACATCATCACATATCATTCAAAACTTTATCATTGAATAGCTTAGACAAATTATCATTCATGAAAAATGCTAGAGATAGGCATCCTAACATTAACAAGCATGTAATAGAGTATTCCTGATTGAGATTTCATGGAAATTAGCCTTTTTCAAGCAAAATTGACATTCGAGCATTCTAACGACCTCTAAATTTGTTTAGAGTACTAACCTTGTGCTCGAATCGAGCGAAACCATCGATGTAGGATGATTGGAGGTCGTATCAAGCTCTTTGAATGTGAACCCTCCTTCTCCTCTCTTCTGCTTTTCTCTCTCTTCTCTTTCTCTCTTTTCTTTTTCTTTTTTCTTCTTTTTTTTTTCTTTTTTCTTCTTCTTCTCTCTTTCATTCTCCCTCTCTCACATTTTTCTCTCTTACCCACATTCTCTCTCTCCTTGTGGTCTGGAAAAAGAACTCCCTCTCTCTTCTCTTGGCCTATTTATGTTTTTTCTATCCTCTTCTAGAAGATCCTTCTTTCCTTTTCTTCTTTTTCTAGAAAATATTTTTTTCCCTTTTTTCTTCTTTCCTTTCTTCTCTTCCTTCCCTTTTCTCTTCTCCCTCTCTCTTCGACACGTTTTCTTCTTTTCCCTCTTCTAGAAAATCCTCTCCTCTTCTTTCCTTCTTCTGTCTTCCTTCCTTTTCTTCTTTTTCTTCTAGAAAATTCTTTCTTTCCATTTTTTTTTCTTTCTTCTCTCTTTCCCACATTTTTTCTCCTTTCCTTCTTTCCTTTTCCTCCTTTTTCTTCTAGAAAATCCCTTCTCTCTTTCCTTTCTTTCTTCTTCCTTCCTTTCCTTCCTATTTTTTCCTTTTCCCCTCTCTCTTTCACATTTTCTTTCTAGGAAACGTGAAAGAGATTTTATTTCTCTTTCCTTTTTTTTTTATCTTCTTCTTCTTTTTTCCTTTTTTTCCCCTCCTTCCTTCCTTCCTTTCCTTTTCCTCTCCCTCTCTCTTTCACGTTTTCTTTCTAGAAAATGTGAAAGAGATTTTATTTCTCTTTCCTTTTTTCTTTTTTCTTTTTCTTCTTTTTTTCTTTTTTCTTTACTTCCTCTTTCCTTCCTTTTTTCTTTTTTCTTTCTCCCTCTCTCTTTCACTTTCACGTTTTCTTTCTAAAAAATGTGAAAGAGATTTTATTTCTCTTTCCTTTTTCTTTCTCCCATTCTCTTTCCCACGGCCTCCATGGCCTCTCTTTCCTCTCTCTTTCCTATATATAAGTATATATATATATATATATAGTATATATAGTATATACATATATCAATAATATATTATACATTATACACATATAAAAGAAATGCATGCATATGGACTGACATAACTTGGTCTGGATTGGTCCGAGCTAGGCTAGGCTAAGTTAGACTAAGTCGGATTAAGCTGGTTTGGACCAAGGTTGACATTTCATAGTCTATTTCGTCACCCTTATATACGGAATTTTTTGATAGCATCTATTCTAAATTTTTTACATTCACTTTGTAGAACATTAAAAATGAGGAATATTAAAACTTGAATCGCCTCATTTGGAAATAAAATGGCCAACTTATGAATTTCTGAAGTTTAAACAGGCCAATTATTGATAATTTGGCTGACCATTCTACATGGGATCCTTCGGAGACTTCTACCGAAAATCCTTTACGTCCACTTTGTAGAGTATTAAAAATGGAACATGATGAAACTGAAATTACCTGATTTGGATATGAGGTGACCAAAATATGAATTTCCAAAGATTAAATGACCATTCCCATGTGTAATTTTGCATGGGACACTTCGAGACTTCTACCCGAGATTTTTTTACGTCCACTTTGTAGAACATTACAAATGAAGAATAATGGCCTTGGAATCATCTGAATCCGACGTAAAACGACAAAGATATGAAGCTTTGAAGTTCTAACGATAATTTTACATGAAAGCTTGCATGGGGCCCACTAGTGACTTCTACACGGGATTTTTCACGTCCACTTTGAAGAGGACTGAAAATAAGGAATATTGGCCTTTGAATCATCTGATTCGATATCGGATGACCAAGATATGATGTCTTGAAGTTTGAATGATAATGCATGCATCATACGATAATTACGTAAATGCGCTTTGCACATTCAAACTGCGATATCTTCCTTGTTTGACGTCATAATTTGATGATTGTGGTCTCATTTCGAAGATAATTTTGTGACCTGTACATCCAAGTAGGTAATAACCTAAGACCCTATTGTGGGGTTCATTAGAGAATCACAAACCCTTGGGTTAAAAGCCGAAGCTCGCCATATTGGTTCACTTATGCCGAGGGTGGCAAAAATGGGGTGCTTACGGGTATCTTCTTCTTGCATACATGAGGGAGCAAAGAAGAATAACTCTTCATAATGCTGCTGGTAAGCGTCAACAATAATCTGACCTTGATATAGACTCAAAAATTCCTTCTCCATTTGATCCCTGAAGCTTCTGGGAAAATACTTCTCAAAGAAGGCTTCTTTAAAGATAGCCCATGTCAGATGGGTGTGCTTGGTAAGAAGATAACTTCAAGTGAACTTCCACTAATGATATGTATCACTTTTCAACATAAAATTTACACACAACACCTTTTCTTCATCTGTAATAGTCATCATCATGAAATTCCTCTCCATTTCATCAATCCAGTGAGCTAGCCGTAATGGGTCTAAAGGCTTGTTCATGAACTCCTTCGGTTTCATTTTCAGGAAACACTGTATCAGCCTAGAGTGTCAAGCTAATTTTGTGCATAAAACCCATATACAGGTGGCTGGTTCTGATAATTTTCTTGATCGTTCACCCCCTATTGTACTTTGAAATTCTGCACTAGGGTGTGCATTACTGGAACCTCTTGTCTTTGTGGGCATGGTGTTATTTTCCATAGGTGCTATGGGAACCTACCTTGTTATCAACAATGGGTACGAGAGGCACAACACTGCGATCCACCGGTACCATGCTAGTCTGATCGAGAGGTGTTGGTGTGGTATTTGTAGTTGGAGGTGTAATTCCCAAGGCAGCCTACATATTCATCTGTGATTACTATAGGTCTTGTACTTGTCATGCTAGATTCATCACAACAGTGCCAGATCAGGTAGTGGTCTTAGCAGGTTAGATGGAGTGGCCTGATTTTTTTTCCCCTAAGGTACAATATTCTGGTTCACATTGTTTCCCACTTGTCCTTCAAGGTTTTAATTAACATTTCTCGTTTCAGATGGTGGTGGGGTCGGGCTACGGCCTCTACGATTATTTCCACGAGTACGGCGAGCCATCTCAGATTTTAGACTGATGAAATGTTTGCATAGCCAATATATGTGAGAAGTTATACAAAATTGGCAGTTCTTGAGATTAGTCGCATAGCATCGTAATAAAAATCCCAAAACAAATATTTTCCCAAAATTTCAAAGCACTTACAGCAGATATTATTTGTGCTGTCGAACTTATGTGGTCACGCATGGTGCTTCTAGTCATGTGTCCACAAAAACCCTATAGCTGAGTCTGAGAGTCTGTGGAAGACTGTGTGGTCGCGGATTTATGTGACCACACAACCCAAAATTTGGCTTTTAAGTCAAACTGAGTTGGTTTTTCCCCATTCTTCTCTTGTCTTCTACTGAGTTTGAACTCCACCTGCCTCCACTGAGTTGCTATAGTGCTTCCACACAAATTTCTTGCTTAATCCACCGAGTAGCAACTTCCGCACTCCATCTAAAGGTAATGTCTTCCTTCCTTACCTCCTTTGGATTGTCAAACCTAGGTTTTTGTTGTCTTTTCCTTGTTTGATCAAATTACACCATATTTTATCGTAAAAATTCCATTTTTATCATTTAGCATTGTTATTGGGCATAATGTGAAGCAAAGCCCTCAACTTATTTGAGATTTTGTCGGTGGGTTTGTAATCAATCCCAAAAAATCAAGTTTTGCCCTAGAAATTGGGGTTTTTCTCAAATTTATCCATTTCCTTGAAATTCCTTGAATTGGATTCAATTCCTTGGTCATACAATATTGTTTGGCATATATAATTTTGTTTCCCTTGACATAAGTCCTCTAGTCCCAGCTTTTGGGCAAAAATGAGGCTTTTGGCCAAATTACTCGGTTATAATACCGAAATTTTAGAATTTTCTATAACTAACATCTTGCTTGTTGGTTTATGCTCTTTGTAGATAATATGGTTCATACCATGGTTCCTTGGGTCTACGAGGCCATTCATTTCAGGTCGATTGAAGGCGAGATATAGTACCCTTGGTTTCGACCAAGAGAGTAGAAGTAGGCCGGTTTGTGGATTTAGCCAGCCTTGCCCTCTTTGACATTGAAAACACCCTCTAGACAATGGATTGGCTCTCAGTGATACAGTACCAGGGGTGTACCCATTTGAACTTGGTAAAGAAGTTCTATTGCAACCTTTAGATTGAAGGTGATCCAGAGGATGCAGATAGAGGTAGGGATCTCACGATCATGAGTTGGGTAAAAGGGGTTCCCATTTCATTCAATTATCAGTAGTTGGAAGACATCTTAGGAATCTTCAATGACGATCCATTGGTCTATTGTGCCCCAAAAGAACGTCAGTTTTTGTAGATGAGGATGTGCGCCGAGATAAACAATCGAGATCCTTCGGAGTGATTGCTGGCAAATGAAAGCGATCAACCTACGTCAAGAGCCCAAGGTTTATTGTAAGATCATCCAGCATAACCTGGTGCCTCAGAGAGGGCATTACTAGATGGTCTCTCAGCTCTCCCAGTATCTGCTATACTACATCTGCACTAGGTGACCTGTATGCCTACCCTACATTATCATTCAGACTATGTATCGAGCTGCGATGATCGACATGAAGGGTAACCTACCCTATGGTCATATGATCACTACCATCCTTAGTTGTCTACAGGTAAACATGGAGGGTGAGACGATTTACGAGGATATAGTCCTCCATGGACATTGACTAGGAGGCGATGTACAGGATTGAGATGCAGAACGTGCAGGTTAGCGATGTGGACCAAAATGTGATGGTCTGTCCACTACGTTGAGTTACAGTAGTGGCAGAGAGTGATGATGATGATGATGATCGGATATACATGGATGTGGATGACATCCCCCCCTTCACCACAGCATACCACTGGAGCTGCCCTTTTTCATTTTACCCGTTACGCTAGTCCTTCGCACCCACCACCGGATGATATGATGGCACTCCTTTGAGAGATCGAGAGACGCTCATCATGCTTTAGATCAACGGGTAACGGATCTTACCGACGGTCTCTAGGAGACCTAGGTGCGGGTAGTGTAAGACATGTACTCCACTTACCGGGTATAATCGTGTCATGCTAGGTTTTCCCATGATAGCCGGTTCTAGCGGACCAACCGTGTGAGGGATACACAAGAATAGGTAAGTGGTTTAAATGAAAAATGGTGTATTTCAATTGAGTGGCAGCACAAATAGACTTGTGTGGCACATCCACTTAGTAAAAAAGTGAGGTCAGTCAGATATATTTGTATGGCAGCACTTTTGGCCTTGTGTGGTCAACGGATTCTATGACCACACATGTGGCCACAAAAATTTATAACCGACTCCGAGATTGGAAACTTTCCAAGTTTAAGGGATCTCTTTCTTAGTTGATAGAGTACTCTATATAGAGGTTTTTCCTCTATATAAAGGATGTCCCTTAGCCTCTCTCACGCTTTTAGAACTTAATTCGAAACTCTAAACCTAAGAGAGAAAGAGAAGGAGAAGGAGGAGAAGAGAAGAAAGAGACTTGGAGGGTAGGTTTTGCAAAGGAGCTTGCTATTCTTCTTTACAATAAGGGGCAAAGGTGAGAACCTATCTGTATAGATATAGGATGGTTAGAATTGGTCTCCCAACAGTGAATTCATGATCTAAACTTGGTATTTTGGTCGAGATCATGCAATACCTTGAACAATCTCAAGGAGAAACCATGGATTAGGTTAGGAATACAATTATTGGTGAAAAACCCATAAACAAGGCCATAGAAGAACTTAGAAGATGCTCCAAAGATCAACCAAGGAGTACAATGAGAAAACTAACCTTTAAGTTGTGTGGTTACATTAGTGGTCGACCACAGAGTGACCAACGTGTGACCATAGACTCTCAAGAATATATACAGGGTTTGGTGACAACATCTGTGGCAGCATGATGTGCGACCACACATTCGGTAACACAAACTAGGAAGCCTATTTTGAGGCCAAACTGAAGGATAGACTACTGTAACCTAATACTAACGAACCCTAACCTAAATTTATGAATTTCCTAAGTTGTCAAGTGAGTTTACAAAGCTTGGAAGAGAGTTAATACTACATCTAAGGTGAGGGAACAAGACCTAAACTAATTAGATAATAACAAGCTATTTTTATTTTATTTGTGTCCAATGCGATGAATGATACTATGCTTGTATGCTTATAATGTGCATCTCACACATCATCCAATATTACTATTATTCCTGTTCATATATATTTACCTTATTGCCTTATCTTATTATAAATGATGCTAGGAATAAGCATATATTTGTGAGTGTAGTTGGTGTGCTGTGTGGGGAGGGGTGCTTGATCCCTAAACCATGCTTCGCATTGACATCATCGTATCACTGTTACCTTAGCGGAACTATTACGTCGTAGGGTATCAAGGGAGGTGGTCTCTGACCGTGTGGTCTTTGACTCTACCGAGGTGCCTTAGCTCTATCTCTATGAAAGTATTGAGAGAAGCTGGGATAAGGCCTTAGATACATTTGGATGGCATTAGGATTGGTTAGTTACGAGCCCAGTTTCTAAGCCTTCACCAGTAGGGGTATACGTGTTGGTATGGGTAGGGCATCAAGAGAAGTGTTGGCAGTGTGTGATCTGGATACTTTATCTCTATCTCTATTCAATGGTGGGTGTGTGTCGGATGATAATGATGTTTGATCCATTGGGCGGATTCACACACTCATGTATAGAGGTGAGGTGGAAGCCAATCCTTTCTATAGCATAGTTTTAGACTTAAAAACCAGACAAAAAATAATGAATTAAATGCATGCATATGTTTGCGTATTGTTTTGTTTGCTCACTGAGTTGTGATGTGTGCTCACCCCTCGAAGTCAAATATTTTTAGTTGATGCAGGTCTTACTGTTGAAGATTATGTAGAGGCACCGACGGACTGATACGTAGTGACGATGGATGCTCAAGTTATGGAGGACGAGCACGACGCATCATGCGAGTGCTTTCAGTGTCTTTACTCTTAGATATTTTTCTGTTTAAAATTTATAAGAACTTCTAATGGATTATTTAGTTATATTTTGAGTTTAATTGGAGATAATTGGTTTACTTATTTACTTTATCATGTAGACACTCAGTTCAGTATTTAATAAGACTTATGCATTCTATTATTAT
>JAMYWD010000931.1:0-22500 GCA_028583415.1 Protea cynaroides | reverse complement strand
TCTTATCTCTCTTTCTCCTTTTCCCTCTCTCCCATTCTTTTTACTTCTCTTCTTTTGACTTATGTCTCTCTCTCTCTTTCCTTCTCGTTCCTTCTCTCTCTATACTTCTCTCTTCCTCGCTACTTCTCCGTCTCTTTGATTTACTTCTCTTACTCTCTCTTTCTCTCTCTCTCTACTTTTGTCTCACTCTTTCTCTCTCTCTCACTCTTTCTATTTCTCTCACATTCTACATCCATCTTTCTCTCTCACTCCCTCTTTCTTTCCACTCTCCCTCTCTCGCTTTCTCTCTGCCCTCTCTTTCTCTCTCTCTCTCTCTCCACACCTCACTCTCTTCCTCTCTCTTTCTACTTCTCTCTCTCTTTTTCTTTCATGTTCTCTCTCTCTCTCTCTCTCTCTCTCTCTCTTTACTTGTCACACCCCAATTCCGCACTATTCAGAATGGTGTGATGAACCGCTAATAAACCAACGGTTCAACCAGGATCTCTAATAGGCTATGTCCATTAAAAATAAAACCATACACATCCACAATCATAATCATAATAAATACACAATAGCGGAAGTCTTATAGTAAATGAACTGAGAAATCTAACTGTGATAACCATAAAAAAAATATCAAGTTATTGTTGTATCAACTGAGACAGAAATAAATAAAGTATCAATTACATTCCCTTAATAATTCAAACAAAAATCTAATCGAATACGCATGAGTTGCACTCGCATGAGAGATCCTGCGTATCCTCTAAGTCTTCGGCTTCCATTGCAGCAACACGCCCGTACATTGGAGCACTCATATAATCTTCGACAGTGGTACCTGCATCATCAACTAAAAATATTCGACGTCGAAAGGGTGAGCACACATCATGGCTCAGTGAGCAAACGAAACAATGCAACAAACATATGCATGCATTCAATTCATATATTTGGTCTGGTAAATAAGTTTGCAATGCGCTATAGAAAGGTTCGGTGGCCGCCTCGCCTCTATACACAGGGTGTGGAAGCCCGCCCAAAGGTTAACGTTTATTGTCGTCCCCATCCACCCTACCATGGAATAGAGATAGAGCTAAAGTGCTGAGGCCTGGCCTATGACACTTCCCCTGATACTCTACCCATACCAACACGTAAGCCCCTGTTGGCGAGGGCTCACAACTAACCAATCCTAATGCCAATCAGTGTATCCAAGGCCTTACCCCAGCATCCCTCAATACGTCCATAGAGATAGGGCTAAGGCCCCCCGGCAGAGTCAGAGACTACATGATCCGAGACCACCTCCCCTCATACACTACGACGTAATAGTTCTGCCAAGGTAATGGCGATACGATGATGTTAGTGGACAAGACTTGAGTTAGAGATAGAGCTAGAGTGCTGAGGCCCAGCTTATGACACTCCCCCTGATACTCGCTCGCATCAAGCACACCAACCACACACATACATTTACATGCCTATTCCTATCATCATCATCATCATCATGTTATAAACAATAATTTAAATATGCATGAACAGTAATAATAGAAATATTGAATGACATGTTGAATGCGCATAATAAGCATACATGCATAGAATCAATCATGGCATTGGACTCAAGAATAAAATAGTTTATTATTAACCAATTAGTTTAGGTCTTGTTCCCTCACCTTTCCTTGATTGTAGATCCTCTCTCAAGCATTAAGAATCAACTAAATATCACTATTATATCACTAGAAGACCTAATCAAGTCAATAGAATTTAATTAGAATTAATTTTGATTTTAAAAAGCTTGCTGTTAACTGGGGGTCGATGCCAGGGTCGGAGGTTCCATCGACCCTGGGTGCTCCCACCCACATTCTGGACTTCTCGAATACTGGGGGTCGATGTTAGGGTCTGGTAGGGTCGATTGTCCATCGACCCCCATGCGACCCCCCGTGGGTTTAGTCAAAATTTTCATCTTACAGTCCATTCTTTCATGTTTGGGTCCTATGGCTTGCTTCTATAATCCATTCCATACATGTTCTATGGTTTAGAACCATAGTTTATTCACCTTCATGGTTTTAATGGTCTCCCCCATGGTTTTCCATTGACACCTAACCATGGGTGGATGATTAGGGTTTCTCCTAGATCATACCCTCTTCACTATCTATTCTAAGGTCTTTAGAATTACATGGAGATAGTATCCATACCTGAGAATTATTAGGCTTGTTTCTCTGAAGCCTTATCTTTGATCTTCTTCTCCACTTTCCTTCTCTTATCTTTCTCTTCTCCTTCTCTTCTCTTTCCCTCAATCCAATTAGGGTTATAAAAGGAGTGAAATAGGCTTAGGGACGTCCTAGTTATAGAGTAGAAACTACTAAAATAATTCCCATTAAGATTAGGAAAGAATCCCATTGAAATTTGGAAAGTTCCCAATTAACGGTTTCTATCGACAGACTTGGGGTCGGAGATCCCGTCGACCCCTGGTTTTAAATTGTCCGACCCCCGGTTAGAAACTCAGGGTCTGACTTTTATATTGGGGGGGTCCGACCCTGCCTAGCGGGGTGTGCGACCCTCCCCCCTATTTTTGTGTTTTTGGGTCAGTTTAATACCTGGGATCGTTGTCTCCTTCACGCACTTGATCCATTTGGCTCGACCATGATGGGTAGACCTGGTTCAAGGTGGTAAGACTGGATTAGTTCGATACGGGTCTTACAACTCCCCCCTACTTATAAAAAATTCGTCCTCGAAATTATACATACCTTCCGAGTCAAACAAATGAGGATATTGCTTTCGCATAGCATTCTCTTCTTCCCATGTGATTTCTTCCATATCTCTACTTTTTCAGGTGACCTTAACATAATAGATATCATGGTTGCATAGTCGTTGAACCTTTCGACTTGTGATTTCAGTTGGTGCTACTTCAAATGTCAAATCTTCAGTCAAATCAGGTAGGTCTATTGTCAAAACGTTCATCGGATCCTTGACATACTTCTTCAATAAGAAAATATGAAATACGTCATGCACACTTGACATAAATGGTGGTAGTGCTAACTGGTACGCCACTTTTCCACGCTTAGTTAGAATCTCATATGGCCCGACATATCTTGGACTTAATTTCCCCTTCTGTCCGAACCGTTTCAATCCTCGCATAGGCGATACTTTTAAGAATACTTTGTCACCCACGACGAATTCAAGGTCTCGACGTTGGGTATCTGCATATTGCTTCTGACGATTTTGAGCTGTTCTCACTCTTTCTTTGATAATGTCGACCACTCGAGAAGTCTTTTCAACAAATTCTGGTCCAACAATACTACGTTCCCCAACTTCATTACAAAACAAAGGAGTTTGACACTTTCTGACATACAGTTCTTCATAGGGTGACATCTGTATAGTAGCCTGATAGTTATTATTATAAGAGAACTCAATCAGTGGTAAATTTTCATCCCATGATCCTTTAAAATCAATTACACATGCTCGAAGCATATCTTCTAGAATCTGAATTGTACGCTCTGACTGTCCGTCTCTCTATGGATGGAATGTGGTACTAAACTTCAATGTTGTACCCATAGCCTTTTGCAATCCTTCCCAAAACTTTGAAGTAAATCGTGGATCTTTATCGGACACAATGCTTTTAGGTACACCGTGTAATCGCACAATGTTATCCATATACAGCTTAGCTAACCTCTCCAGTGTATACTGAGGACGTATAGGTATAAAGCGAGCTGTTTTAGTCAGGTGGTCTACAATCACCCAAACTGCGTCAACTACTTGAGGAGTCAATGGTAGTCCTGTGATGAAGTCCATAGTGATGCAGTCCCATTTCCATGCTGGTTTTGGTAACGGCTGTAACAGTCCGACTGGTCTTTGTCGTTCAGCCTTTACTTTCTGACAATTTAGGCATTGAGACACGAACTTAGCTACATCTGCTTTCATTCCTCTCCACCAATATAATTTCTTTAGATCATGATACATTTTTATACTTTCAGGATGTATCGAATAGATGGTGGTATGGGCTTCTTTCATCAATCGATGTCTAATGGCCAAGCTTTCTGTTTCAGGTACACATACTCTTCCTTTGTATTTCAGTACCTTCTCTTCGTCCAAGGTGAACTCAGGGTTAGTCCTACCTTTTTCGATGCCCTCTTGTATCGTTCTTAGGTAAGGATCTGATTTGATAGCTGTCTTTACTTCATCAACTATATCCGGTATAATCTTCAATACGATGAACATATTTGAAAACCGATGAATAAACCCTTGGTTGGCTGATGCATCTGGTGCATCTATCACAAACTGCTCATTACCGTGACTAAATACCTTCCCGGTAGTACACATTGCGGCAGTTGTGCTAACCTCTCCCTGAGATTTTATCATTGCCTTTCTACTCAATGCATCGGCTACTACATTAGCTTTCCCCGGATGATACTGGATATCACAATCATAGTCTTTCAATAATTTCAACCATCTTCTTTGTCTCATATTCAGCTCCTTCTGATTAAATAGATAAGTAAGACTTTTATGGTCTGATTTAATCTGAAACTTCTCCCCGTACAGATAATGTCTCCATATTTTGACAGCAAGTACTACTGCCGCTAGTTCCAAATCATGAGTGGGATAGTTCTTCTCATGTGTCTTTAATTGTCTTGAGGCATAGGCAATTACTTGTTCTCCTTGCATAAGTACGCATCCTAATCCCACTCCTGATGCATCAGTGTACAAGATAAATGACTGTCCTGGAATCGAGATGGTCAAGATTGGAGCGGATATCAATCTATCCTTCAAGGTTTGGAAACTCTTCTCGCATTTATCAGTCCAAACAAACTTCTCACCCTTCTTAGTCAAGCTGGTGAGAGGTACGATAATTCGGGAATAGTCTTCCACAAATCGTCGATAATAC
The DNA here is from genome assembly GCA_028583415.1 of Protea cynaroides. NCBI lineage: Eukaryota > Viridiplantae > Streptophyta > Magnoliopsida > Proteales > Proteaceae > Protea > Protea cynaroides. The sequence continues at coordinate 17,660 of JAMYWD010000931.1, read as the reverse complement.
CCAGCTAGACCCAAGAAACTTCTAATTTCTGCAATGCTCTTCGGTGCTTCCCACTTTACAGTAACCTTGATCTTGCTAGGATCCACTTTAATTCCTTAAGCGGATACTACATGGCCTAGAAAAGTGACTTCTTTTAGCCAAAACTCACACTTTGAAAATTTGGTGTAGAGCTTCTCCTTCTGTAGTCGCTACAGAGCGGCGTTTAGATTCTTAATATGAGTTTCCTCATCTTTGGAGTAGACCAATATATCATCGATGAATACAATAACCGACGTATCCAACATATTGTGGAATACCCGATTCATAAGTTTCATAAAGGTTGTTGGCGCGTTCGTCAATCCGAAAGACATGACCAAAAATTTATAATGTCCATATCTCGTCCTGAATGCCGTCTTGGGAATATCACCATCCTTAATCTTCAACTGATGGTAGCCTGACCAAAGATCGATCTTGGAGAACACTTTGGCACCTTGCAACTGATCGAACAGGTCATCGATCCGAGGCAATGGATACCAATTCTTAATTGTCAGTTTATTCAGTTCTCGGTAGTCTATACACAAGTGAACGCTACCGTCCTTCTTCTTCACGAATAATACTAGCGCTCCCCATGGTGATATACTAGGGCGAATGTAACCCTTGTCCCGCAGTTCTTGTAGTTGTACTTTCAATTCCTTCAGTTCAGTAGGAGCCATTCTATCAGGTGCTTTCGATACTGGTGCGGCTCCAGGTATAAGATCTATAACAAACTCTGTAGCTCGGTCAGGTGGTAATCCTGGTAGTTCTTCAGGAAATACGTCTGGAAAATCACGTACGACCTCAACATCTTCCATTCGTAGTGCTTCCTTGGTAAGGTCGACCACAGATACCAAATACCCGACTGCTCCTTTCTCAAGGCACTTCTTAGCCTTTAGCGCAGAGAGTATGAGCTTTCGTTTACAGGGAAGTTTGGTTCCCAAAAAACTGAACTTTGCTTCTTCTTTGTCTTTAAATGTCAGCTTCTTTTCGGCACACAATAGATTTGCAGAATGCCGAGCTAACCAGTCAATTCCCAAGATGACGTCAGTCTGCCATCTCAAGTTGGATCAAGGTTGCATCCAAGGTCTTTTCATCAATAATAACTGGACATGGTCCATAACCTTTTTTTAACTCCACTTCTAATCCCATAGGTAACAAGCAGTTTGTAGTCTATGGATTTAAGGGGTAGATTTACCTTCTTTCCAAATGACACAGATATAAAGGAGTGAGTAGCTCCTGAATCAAAGAGTACTCTGGCGGGAATGCCATTAAAAGGTACGATACCTGTGATTTGTTTTGATTTAGTCTACATGCTCATACAATGTAATACAACTAACTTAAAAAATTTAAGTCACACTTGTGACCACATCAGGCGATGCGGCAGCATCCTCAGATGTAACCGCGTAAACTCGTCCTTGATGTAGCTGCTTCTTGGGCTTAGGACATTCCCTTGCCATATGTCCCACTTGATTGCAGTTATAACATTTCATCCCTTCAGGGGTTGGCTTTTGTTGCTGTGAGGCTGCGGGAGTAGTCTTGGCTGCAGCATTAAAGCCTTGAGTACGGAAGGGTTTGAATATCTTGGTGTTCCCTCCGTTGTAAGAATTCCCATTAGGACTTTTTATTCCCCTATTTTGAGCAAGGTAGCTCTCTTTCTGGCTCGACTCTATTACTCGAGCAATTTGTGCAGCTTCATTATAGATTTTCTTTTCAAGTCCCAGAACTTGCTCGCAGATGCTTCCCCTAAGTCCCATGACGAACCTTCGGGTCTTTGTGTTTTCCTCTAAGTCCCATGTGTTTTCCTCTCGAAGATGAATGAGACGAAGAAAGAAGAAGAAGAATGAAGAAGAAGAAAGAAAAATAAAAGGGAAAAAGAAGACGGAAGAAGAAGAATGAAGAAGTAAAGGAAAAAAAGGACATGATGAAAGAAGAAGTAGAAGAAGAATAAAGAAGAAGAAGAAGATGAAGAAGTGCGCCAGCGCACTAGAGAAGTGCGACGGTGCCCTTCTACTTTTTTTTTTGTGGGAAATTTTCTCTTACACATTTTCTTTCTTTTTCGTTCTTCTTTTACTTATTTCTTTTTCTTTCTTCTTCTTTCAACTACATTTTTCATCTTCTTCTTTTTCTTCTTCAATCTTTTTCTTTGTTCTTCTTGCTTCTTCTACATTCTTCTTTTTCATTCTTCTTCTTCTGTGTTCTTCTTTCTCAATGTTTTCTTCATTCCTCATTCTTCTTCAACATTCTTCCTCTTCATTCTTCTTCTTCTTCTTCTATGTTCTTCTTTTTACTTTTTCATTCTTTTCTTCATTCTTCTTCATTCGTGTTCTTCTACTTATTCTTCTTCTTTTTCTTCATTCTTCTTTACCATTTTTCAATCTTCATCTTCTTCAACTTTTTCTTCTACTTCGTTCTTCTTCTTTCTTTTTCTTCTTCGTTCTTCTTTTCTTCGTTCTTCTTCTTCTTCATCTTCTTCTTCTTCATTCTTCTTCTTATTCTTCCGTTTCTTTTTCTTCATCTTTTTTCTTCATTATTTTTCTTCCTTTTCTTCCTCTTTCTTCTTCATTTGTCTTCTTTCTTCATCTTCATTTTTCTTCTTTCCTCCTCTTCCTCATCTTCTTTTTCCTCTGTCTGATTCATTCATTCTTCTTCTTCTTTTTCATTCAAAGAGCACGAGCACATTTCGCACCATTTTATGACAATTCGGCCCACGATCATCTCATGCAGTTATCATCCATATTTTATTCTTTTGACAAACTGAGTTGCAAATGCTACACTCAAGCTCAACCGCATCTTCTAGAAACAGAGGGAATCCAAATACGATTGAGCTAGACAATAGCTTAATCCTAAGAAGAAGGAGTTCGATCTTCAACTCAGATTGTCAGATGAATAAAACTTGGATGCTAACACATGAGATGATCGTAACCCATAGTTTCACAAAATGGTGCAAAACAGAATAAGTATGAGCAAGAAGAAAAATAAGAAGATGAATGAGACGAAGAAAGAAGAAGAAGAATGAAGAAGAAGAGAGAAGAAGAAAAGGGAAAAAGAAGACAAAAGAAGAACAATGAAGAAGAAAAGGAAAAAAAAGGACATGATGAAAGAAGAAGTAGAAGAAGAATAAAAAAAAGAAGAAGATGAAGAAGTGCGCCTGCACACTTGAGACGTGCACCAACGCCCTTCAGAAGTACGCCAGTGCACTTCTACTTTTTTTTTTGTGGTAAATTTCCTCTTATACTTCTTCTTTCACTTTCGTTCTTCTTCTTCTTTCTTTTTATTTATACTTCTTTCAACTACATTCTTCATCTTCTTCTTTTTCTTCTTCATTCTTTTCTTTGTTCTTCATTCATCTTCAACATTCTTCTTCTTCATTCTTCTTCTTATGTGTTCTTCTTTCTCAATCTTTTCTTCATTCTTCTTCTTCATTCTTCATTCTTGTTCTTTGTTCCTCATTCTTCTTTAACATTCTTCCTCTTAATTCTTCTTCTTCTTCTTCTTCTTCTATGTTCTTCTTTCTTCTTTTTCATTCTTTTTCTTCATTCTTCTTCATTCATATTCTTCTACTTATTATTCTTCTTTTTCTTTATTCTTCTTCACCATTTTTCAATCTTCATCTTCTTCAACTTTTTCTTCTACTTCTTTCTTCTTCTTTCTTTTTCTTTTTCGTTCTTCTTCTTCTACATTCTTCTTCTTCTTCTTCTTCTTCTTCTTCTTCTTCTTCTTCTTCTACATTCTTCTTCTTATTCTTCCTTTTCATTTTCATCATCTTTTTTCTTCATTTTTTTCTTCTTTCTCTTCTTCTTTCTTCTTCATTCTTCTTCTTTCTTCATCTTCATTCTTCTTCTTTCCTCCTCTTCCTCATCTTCTTTTACCTCTGTCTGATTCATTATTCTTCTTCTTCTTTTTCATTCAAAGAGCACGAACACATTTCACACCATTTTATGACAATACGGTTCACGATCATCTCATGTAGTTAGCATCCATATTTTATTCTTCTGACAAACTGAGTTGCAAATGCTACACTCAAGCTCAACCGCATCTTCTAGAAACAGAGGGAAACCAAATGCGATTGAGCTAGAGAGTAGCATAATCCTAGGAAGAAGGAGTTGCGTCTTTAACTCAGATTGTCAGAAGAATAAAACTTGGATGCTAGCACATGAGATGATCGTAACACATAGTATCACAAAAAGGTGAAAAATCGAAGAAGAATGAACAAGAAGAAAAATAAGAAAATGAATGAGACAAAGAAAGAAGAAGGAGAATGAAGAAGAAGAAAGAAAAAGAAAAGGGAAAAAGAAGACGGATGAAGAAGAATGAAGAAGAAAAGGAAGATAATGAAAGAAGAAGTAGAAGAAGAATAAAGAAGAAGAAGAAGATGAAGAAGTGCGCCAGTGTAAGACCCTAATTTTGGCCCATGTCTTATTGAGGACATTTTTTTATCATTTTGATCATATTAGAATTTCTCTACCATTTTAGATTATTATGAAATGAAAAAGTGGGAAAAATTGTTAAGAGAATCGGGTTTGGGCCTATAACCTTAGTTTTGTGGTAATGGGTTTTAATTTGTTATTTTAATGGGTTTAGCTTAGGTGTTAGTTGGGTTTTAGTTTTGTTTTCTTTTTGTTGTTTTTCTTTAGGCATTTGTTGTTATTGGGCCTTATGATAGAGTTTTTTAAATTCTTTTAGTTATTTGAGTCAATGGGTTTGGGCTGTGGGTTTAAATTAGGTGTTAATAAGGTATAGGTTAATGGGCTTGGGTTTGGGCTTAGGATATCAATGGTGTAGTAATCCTTTTTCTATCACATGTGTTGGGTTAAAAGGAAATCAAGTGAGAAGAATCCTGGCCCTTGGATGAAGGGTTTGGAAAAGAAAAGAAAATAAACTAGACAAGAAGAAAGAGGGGGGAAAAAGAAGGAGGCGGCAGCCATTTGTGCGTGAAAAGCAGAAAAGGAAAAAAAAAGCCGAAAAATAGGGGAGAGAGAGAAAGGAGAGCAAAGGCGGCAGAAAAGAGGAGAGGGAGAAGAGAAAAGAGAGGAGAAGAAGTAGGAGGAAGAGAAGGGAGGCGGCAGCAAAGGGGACAGATGGCCACGGCTATTGGAAGGGAGCCGTAGCAAAGAGAAAAGGAGAAGAGAGAAATCAAGGGGGACTGTTGCGGGCAGAAAAAGTAGGAAGAAAGAAAAGAAAAGTGGGGCGGCAGCAAAGGGGAGAGAAGAAACCGAGAAGAGAAGGAAAAGAAAGGGGAAGAATGAATGGCGGCCAGAAAAAAGAGAGGGGATTCGGTGATTGCAGAAATGGGGGTTTGAGAGGGAGACGGCTGGGAGAGTGAGAAAAAACATGGAGAATGAAAGAGAAATAGCAGCTGAAGGAAGAAGACGAGGAGCCATGAGAGCAGAGAGAAATCAAGAAAGGAAAAGGCGGTAGAAGAGGAGAAGAAGAAAGGGGGACTGCTGAAAATCAGAAGAAGAAGAAGCAAGAGAAAGTAGGAGCGGAGAAAATACTGATTGCAGGCAAGCCTTATTTCATTCTCCCATTTTTATTTCATTTTTATTTATTTTTTTGGATTCATTGCTGCCAATTTCAGTTGTGTGCTATTCGTTTCTCTACCTCTCTCCTGATTCTCATACCATTGCAAATTAGTTTCATAGAGAATCTATAATGTTTCCTTGCTGTCTTTGTATAATCTGTTTTTGTTCTTGGGTTTTGGTTGGAAGAGGAATATACATGTCGTCCCTCTCTTTTCATCCTTATTGTTAATGTGTTTCATTGTAGAAGATTTGCATATAAAAATAGGATTCCCACTGTATTGATGGCTTAATAGTGGTTGATGTGAATTCTAGTGGGTGGTGGTGATGGTGATGTCTTTTCTTTTACTTCGATTTCTCCTTCTCGATTTTATTGATTGGCTATGAGTTTTCATCTTGTGGTGGCGGTGGTTTTCATCTGAATTCATGGTTTCAATTGGGTGCAGTGGCTTTCCATCTTTTCTCTTTCTTCTCTGTTTAGTTCGGCAAAATTCAACTCCAGCTATCACTAACAAAGAGAGTGGTGAGATAGAGAGATGGGGAAGGTGTTTCGGTTCAACGGTGAGTTGCATGAAGGGCAAATTGAACTTGATAGTGTCGGTTATGTGGTAGTGAAGGAAGGGGAAATACCCAGTGTTTATGTTGGGGTGTCAAAAAATTGGTTTGTAATGGGAAACAATTTGTGGTAAATTGGATTGTGTATTGCTGGGGTTATTTAGGAGAAAATCAAGGGTTTCAATGTGGGAAAGGTTTTAGTTGATATTTTTAAAATTGAAAAGAAAGAAAATGAGAGTTGTATAGGAGAGAGAAAAGTCTTTCAATGTCCAAATTTCTTTTCCATATTTTTTTTTTGGTTGTTTTGTTTTCCATTGCAAAATCTGGTTTATCCCATTTGTAAACCTGGTTTTCTCCTTTGAGATAGACTTGTTCTTTCTTTGATCCAAAGTTTTCTTTTGAGCTGAAATGTGGCGTGCTTCATGTTTGATTCTAATTAAGTTCTTTATGATCAAATCTGATTCGATTAAATTGGCTTGCATTCAAACCTTGTTTGAATTGAGTTAACTCGTTCTTGTATGGTCAAATCTGGTATGGTCTTATGCCTTTATTAGATCATGGTTTATGTTATGACCATTCTAGATGCTTGACCTATGTGCTCAGATTTTATTTAATTGTTTTGGGTTAATCCAGCCCCATGATGGATCCAAAGTGCTTAAACTTGTCCATATTTGCTTAACCATGCTGATTTAGTTTAATAACTATACTTGGCTTGGTTCAGTCCCATAGTGAGTTGGGTTCATTTGTATTGATGTTGGTTCAGTCCCATTGTGGGATTGATTTATTTGTTGTGGGTTGATTCAATGATATGCTGTGAGCTGATTTAACATGATGTGCTGGTTCAACCCAAAGTGGGTTTGGCTTAATAGTGATGGGTTGATTCAGTCCTGTGGGTTTGGTATAACCATAGGTTTAGACTTAATTAAGCACATACACTTGGTTTGGTTTTAAAATACTTAGCTTGGTTTAAAGTACTTGGTTTTGGTTTGATTGCTTGCTTCGATCATATGCTTGGCTGACTTCCCCATGTGTTTAATTTGATATGATCTCATGCTTAGCTTGATCTTAAATTTATTGCTTGGGCTGATATGTGAATTTGACTCGGGTCTTTATGCTTGGTTAAGATTAATAGGGATTCCCTTCCCCAACGTTGTGAGTTTTTTTAGGATGACTCCAATGAGTCTATCTTTGTTGGGATTCCCAAATCCCATGTTGACTGGGGTGGGCCCTGCCTAGGCCATGAGCCCACTTAACCATTAGGGTTCGTCACATAATTGTTTTTCCCCTTTCTCAAAGATAAATACAAAAATTGTGTTGGCTTCATGTATCTAGCGACGGTTGGGATCATGTTGATCTCCAACCTAGCTATTACCCAGTTTGTCTTTGGCCTTAGGCCAATCATCTCCCATGTTTGGGAATCGGTGTGCGGACCGACCATTTTCAAATATTGAGTGATGTCTTGCTGAATGCGAGGAGTCGAGGTCCGAGTACCTCTTGAGTTTGCCTTGCCGAGTGCAAGGAGTCGAGGTCCGAGTACCTCTTGAGTTTGCCTTGCCGAGTGCAAGGAGTCGAGGTCCGAGTACCTCTTGAGTTTGCATTGCCGAGTGCAAGGAGCCGAGGTCCGAGTACCTCTTGAGTTCGCCTTGCCGAGTGCAAGGAAGTCGAGGTCCGAGTACCTCTGAGGTCCGAGCACCTCTCCAGTAATGCCATGTGGGGTCCAACAGCCCGTTAACTGTTGGGAACTACGTTTGACCTGATTCTCTAAAGAGATACGTAGGCAGCGGGAAGTGGAGAACTCTGAGTAGTTCACCCTTCGCGCCGCGGTCACACGTGCTTCCTTTCTCAAGGGAGCACCTCACTCACAACCTCACTCACAACCACAACCACAACCACAACCACAATCACACCCCCCACGAACTACGTTTGGCCTGATTCCCGCCGCACAGGGATACGTAGGCGGCTTGATCTCGAGCTCGGTCATCCATTATCTATTGTTTTTATATTTTTTTTTTTTTTTTTTTTTTTTTTTTTTTTTTTTTTTTTTTTTTTTTTTTTTTTTTTTTTTTTTTTTTCCCTTTTTTTTTTTCCTCTTTTCCCTTTTTTTTTTTTTTTTTTTTTTTTTTTCCCCCCCCCCCCCCCCCCCCCCAAAAAATAAAACTCATTCCCCCTTCCCCCCCCCCCCCCCAAATATATAATATAAAAAAAACAAAAAAAAAAAATTATATATTAAAAAAAAAAAAAAAAAAAAAAAAAAAAACCCCCCCCCCCCCCCCCAAAAAAAAATCCCCCCCCCCCCCCCCCCCCCACACACACCCCCCCCCCCCCCCCCAAAAAAAAAAAAACCCCCCCCCCAAAAAAAAACTCCTTTTCCCCCCAAAAAAAAAACCCTTTCGAGGCCCTAGCCTTTTCTAGTGGCGATCCATATTTACTTCTTATGGCGTGGATGGATAAAAGTAAACTAAACATATTTTGTTTCGTGGAGGACCATATGAAAATCCATTGTCTTCTTCTTCTTTTTTTGTGTGTAAATTTCCTCTTATACTTCTTCTTTTTTTTATTCTTCTTTCTTCTTCTTCTTTCTTTTCTTTCTTCTTCTTCAACTTTTCTTCTTCATTCTTTTTCTTTGTTCTTCATGCTTCTTCTATATTCTTCTTCTTCATTCTTCTTCTTCTATGTTCTTCTTTCTCAATCTTTTCTTCATTCTTCTTCTTCATTCTTCATTCTTCTTCTTTGTTCCTCATTCTTCTTCAACATTCTTCCTCTTCATTCTTCTTCTTCTTCTTCTTCTTCTATGTTCTTCTTTTTCTTCTTTTTCATTCTTTTCTTCATTCTTCTTCATTCGTCTTCTTCTACTTATTCTTCTTCTTTTTCTTCATTCTTCTTCGCCATTTTTCAATCTTCATCTTCTTCAACTTTTTCTTCTACTTCGTTCTTCTTCTTTCTTTTTCTTCTTCTTCTTCTTCTTCTTCTTCTTCTTCTTCTTCTTCTTCTTCTTCATTCTTCTTCTTATTCTTCCTTTTCTTTTTCTTTTTCTTCATCTTTTTCTTCATTATTTTTCTTTTTTCTCCTCCTCTTTCTTCTTCATTCTTCTTCTTTCTTCATCTTCATTCTTTCTCTTTCCTCCTCTTCCTCATCTCTTCTTTTTTCTCTGTCTGATTCATTCAATCTCCTTCTTCTTTTTTCATTCAAAAAATACGAGCACATTTTGCACCATTTTATGACAATATGGTTCACGATCATCTCATGCAGTTAGCATCCATATTTTATTCTTCTGACAAACTGAGTTGCAAACGCTACACTCAAGCTCAACCGAGCATCTTTTATAAATAGAGGGAATCCAAATGCGATTGAGCTAGAGAGTAGCTTAATCCTAAGAAGAAGGAGTTGGGTCTTCAACTCAGATTGTCAGAAGAATAAAACTTGGATGCTAACACATGAGATGATCGTAACCCATAGTGTCACAAAAAGGTGGAAAACAAAAGAAGAATGAAGAAGAAGAAAAATAAGAAGAAAAATAAGAAGAAGAATGAGACGAAGAAAGAAGAAAAGAAGAAGAAGAAGAAGAAGAAAGAAGAAGAAAAAAAGAAAAAAAAAGAAGGAAGAAGAAGAAAGAAGAAAAAGAAAAGGAAAAAAGGACATGATGAAAAGAAGAGGAAGAAGAAGAATAAAGAAGAAGAGAAGAAGATTTAAGAAGTGCGCCAACGCACATTTTTTTTTTTTTTTTTTTGTGGTAAATTTCTTCTTATTCTTCTTCTTTCTTTTTTTCTTCTTTACTTCTTCTTCTTTCTTTCTTCTTCTTTCTTTTTTCCTTTTTTTTTTTTTCTTTTTTTTTTCATTTTCTTCTTTTTCTTCTTTTTTTTCTTTTTCTTCATATTCTTCTTCATTCTTCTTCTTCCGTCTTCTTTTACCCTTTTCTTTCTTCTTTTTTTTTTTTTTTTTTTTTTTTTTTTTTTTTTTTTTTTTTTTTTGGGTAAGTAGATAATTTTATTAAAACCCAAAGAAAGAGATACAAGACCAGCCTAGAAGGCCCAAACAACAACCATATACAAAACTCACTGCCTACTACAAGAGAGACACCAACATGGACCTACAAAGAAAATCGGAAACAGCAAACAAAGCAGATTTGACAGATGGACGACCTAATGCACATCAATACTCCAGCTAGAAGCAATGAACTCCTCTTCCTGGTTAGAAGGCTTGGAGAAAGAAGAGGAAAGAATTTTAGTCTCAACCTCCCTGATAATCATCTTGGTCAACACTTCCTTCGATCTTGAAATTCTAGAGAAGATTCTTGAATTCCGCTCCTTCCATAAGTGATAGATGATTCCATTAAAAGCAATCTTCGGGATGATCAACACACTGTTACTCTTTGCTTTGATGAAGGCCAACTTTTCCGCTTCAATAGAGCAAGTAGTAGGCCGTAACGATCTCCTCCTACACTTTGACATGCAATTTGTCCATATGAATTTAGAATACTCACATTCAAAAAAAATGTGACTTACACAATCACTCCCATTCTCACATAAACAGCAGATGGTAGGGATAGAGATATTCCGAATTTGAAGCTGATCAGCAGTGGGAAGGGCATTAAGACAAGCCCTCCAAGAGACAACCGAATGCTTTGGAATGTTTGAGGGGTACCAAATGGCCCCATGCCAAGACAATGAAGGACCACGGTTCCTCACAGCCCTCCACCCCTCCTTGATGGAATACACAGCTCGACTCCCATTTGTTTTCACCCAGTATATTTGATCCATAGAGGAAGATGGCTGCCACTGGAGACTCTCCAAATCAAACCAAATATTTCGAATACTAGGGATATCACTGTGAGGGCATGATTTCCAGCTCATCCCATCCCAAAGATCACTCACCTTGGCCATTTTGCTTTCTCTAGGAATAACATTATGGGCATCCGGAATTCTGTTCCATAGGGCTTCCCCATTCAACCACGGATCAAGCCAAAAAAAGAAGGAATTTCCTGATTCTCTATGATATTCCACCTTTGATTTCAGCATCTCTCTATGACGAAGAAGGTTCCTCCAAATCCAAGACAGATTTTTGGAATTTTTGATAGTCCAAATTGAGTCTCTCTTCAGAATAGCTCTTCTAGTCCATTTCACCCATAAAGAATCTTTATTGGAAATAATATTCCATAACTGCTTCATAGCTCCAGCTCTACACATATCTTGAACTCTTCTGATTCCCAAACCACCTTCTTCTTTTGGGAGACAGATTTTAGCCCAGCTAACATGATGAATCTTCCTCTTCATATCCGGACCAGACCAAAGGAAGTTCCCAAACAGAGATTCAATGGCCACACTAGTTTTTTTAGGGATCCCAAACATGCTAGCCCAATAGAAATAACATCCTTGCAACACCGAAGAGATAAGTTGAATCCTCCCAGCAAAGGAAAGGAATCTGAATTTCCAACCTTCAATTTTTTTCCTAATCTTTTGAATTATAGGCTCACAATCTTTCTTTGTCAAGCTTGAGGTGCCCAACGGAATCCCCAGATAAGATATAGGAAATTCCCCTTCCTTGAACCCACTCTGAGCAATAATCTCATCCTTAACAGACTCCTGCACACCTCCAACAAGGATAACCGATTTCAAGAAGTTAATACTAAGGCCAGAAGCGATCAAGAACTGATTCAAAACCTGAGAAACTCCAGAGATGGACATTTGATTAGCTTTCACAAAAATCATTAGATCATCAGCAAATAAGAGGTGGCTAATAGATAAACTCATGCATCTGCTAGGAATTCTGAATTCTTTCTTTCTGAATGCTTCATCCAACATAACCGAAAGAGGCTCCATAGCCAAAGAAAATAAATACGGCGAAATAGGATCACCTTGGCGAATCCCCCTTGTCCCTTTGAAGTAACCAGCAGGGCTTCCATTCACGAGGACAGAAAACATAGGAGTATGAATACAAGCACTGAACCATTTAATAGCCACCTCAGGAAATCCCATTTTACGGAGAACTTCGAGGAGATAAATCCGATCAAGAGAGTCATATGCTTTTTGCAGGTCCACCTTAAGAACAGCAGAAGGGGGACAGGACGACCTTCCCATACCTCTAACAATTTCATGACATAAAAGGATATTGTCTGATATGCATCTATCCTTAATAAAAGCAGATTGGTTAGAGGCCACCAGAGAATGAATGATCATCTGCAGCCTATTAGCCAAAATCTTAGCTATGAATTTGTAAAGAACATTGCATAAGGCTATAGGTCTGAATTCAGCAAAAGACTGCGGGCGATCAGATTTTGGAATCAAGCAAATGAAAGTATTACTCACGTCTCTGGGAAGATATGGGTTAGCAAAGAACCATTTAATAGCAAAAATTACCTCCTTTCCAACAATACTCCAGGAGTGCTTGAAGAAGGTGGCATTGAATCCATCCGGGCCAGGAGCTTTGTTACCCTCGAATGAGAAGACAGTCTTTTTGATTTCATCATCCAACACCGGCTGCACCATCAAATCCTTTTGGTTGTCTGATAATGTGTTTTTAACTCTTATGTTCTGAAAAGGAGGATCTTCAAAGAGCTCTTCCCTTTGTAATAGAAAAAGCTTTCTGAAGTAATCTGCTGCCTCTTTCTTAATCAACACAGGGTCTTCAATTCTCACTCCTCCAGAATCACATATGCTATCAAAGGAGTTGTTGTAGTGGTAGCACTTCAAACTTTGGTGGAAGAATTTATTGTTCTTGTCTCCAAGGGCCAGCCACTTAATTCTCGATTTTTGACGAAGGAATTTTTCTTCACTATCCAAAGCCCGCATAAGAGCCAATCTCTTTTCTTTTTCTAACCCTGCCAAGCTGTTATTAGACATGCTAGAAACCATAAGGCCTTGGATAGCAGCCAGCTCCTCCTCCGCATGAACAACCGCATTATGGAAATTTCCAACAAACTCTGCATTCCATATTTTTAAAGCCTTCTTAACATTTCTCAATCTAGCAGCCACTGCAGATAATGGAGTTAGAGCAGTCCCAATAGGCTCGGCCCAAGCCCTTTCAACCAGAGGCAGGAAGTCCTGTCTATCAACCCAAGCATCAATAAATCTAAAAGGCTTGGCCCCAAAATTCTTACCTTTCCTAATTTGAACCAAAATGGGAGAATGATCTGATATGTAGGGATCAAGGAAACAAGCCTCAGAATTCTGAAATTTTTCAATCCATTCAAGGTTAACAAGAGCTCTATCCAACTTGCAGCAGATTCGGCTATCTCCCAACTGGTTATTAGTCCAAGTGAAGGGATGACCAGACCATTTCAAATCAAATAGGTTACAGTTGTGCAGGCATTCATTGAAAGCTGATGAATGATTGACATTGATCCCATTTCCTCCCTCTTTTTCTTCGCTGCTTCTAACCACATTGAAATCTCCAACCACCAGCCAAGGCATAGAAACTGAAGAACTATAATTTTCCAAGCTATGCCATAGAGAAGCTCTAATACTAGGATCATTTGAACCATAGACAGCAGCAAGCAAAAATTTTAAATCAGAATGGAGCACACTCACCATGCAGTATAACACTTGGTTTTCCGAACGGATTCTTTCCACTTTAAAAATAGAAGGATTCCACCAAACAATGATCCTGGGAGGACTCGAATCAAGCTCATCAAAGATGCAATCCCAGCCTTGAAAAATGGAAGCAAGGGAGAATTTGATGGTGTCTTTATTCAGTTTCGTCTCAGAGAGACAGCACAACCCGGCCTTGGCTTTCTTCACAACTCTTTTGACTGCCTTCTTCTTAGCAGCACTATTCATACCTCTAATATTCCAGGCTATAAGATTAATCATAGAGAAAATGACTTTAGATACTCTCCAGGTTCATACTTTCCCTCCACGAAGACCCTAAGGATATTTCTTTCCTTAGGTCTCCCTGGATATTGTCTACCTCAACATCCTCTTCCCTTAAACACTGCTTGTCAATACCCAAGCCTTCCTCACCTAGCATCTTACTTGTTTCAGGGGGAATTATTTCATTTTCATCATCAATTATTGATTTTCCACCTTCATTTAAGTACGGATCTCCCACCTGGATTTTCCTCATCCTATCGGCTCTTCCCCTCTCCAAATCCACACCCAATTTCGGCCCATATTTGGGATTATTAACACCAGGGCCAACTTGTCCCAAGAGGCCCAAATGTCCAGGTCTAACAGCAGCCCGCACATGGTCAAATAGGGACTTCTTTGACCCCGAACAGACAGAGGGTAAGGGGGGGGGGGCAATAGGGCCAAGGGAGGAGGGGCGGGGGCCAGAAAGGGCTTTAGAAAGGCCAGGAAGGGGAGAGGAGCACTCCACGGGACAGGGGCGGAACGCCTGCTGGGTCCATTTTCAGACACCAAAGCAGGGCGCCTAGGGGGGAAGGGAGTGTGACCTGCAGAGGAAGAAGGGGTTTTCGGACCTGAGCATGGGACAGAAACACAGGTTTCAAAAGAGGGGGAAAGGACCTGGGCAGATTTGGCAGGGGCAGGGGGGACAGGGGGTTTAGGTGGCACCACAGGGCTGGGCAGGTCTTCCACAGCAGCCAGGCACCCGAAATAGGAAGTCCCAGGCGCTGCAGACTCAGGACAGGTTCCCGAATTCAAACTTGAAACACCAGAACAGAAACTTGGATTTTTGGGGGGAAAATTGGATTTGGGGGTCAAAGAAGATGACTTACCACCTGTCGACACGTGTTCCAAACCCAACTCCAGCTGAAGAGAATGGGGGAGAGGGCTTCGGGTCGGGTGCACAAACCCAGGAGATCCGGCGGATCTCTTCTTCTTCACCCGGATATGAGTCCACTCCTCCTCCTGCTGATCCAGATCCTCCGGGATCTTTAGAGGACTTTCATCTAACACCTTGGGCTGGCATTCCTCAATATTTCCCGCAAGACCATCAACACCCAGAGGGGTTTTTTGAGCCGAATCTAAATCACCGGATTCAGTCCCAAAGGTGGCTTGAAGGGATTTCATTTGACAGCTCTTCTCATGATGCCCAAACACTCCACAAGCAGTACATTGGGGAGGTTTCCAGTCATATTTTACAGGTTGGATAAACAGGTTCCCAACATCATCTTCGATAGAAATAGAGTCCAGCATAGGGGACTCACCAGAAAATTCCACGCAAACTCTTGCAAAGCTCCAACGATTCTTCATAGCTGTAGTGCTATCAGTGTACAGAGGAACTCCAATAACTGAGCATATCTTACTTAGAGAATCCTCCCCCCACAAGTGAAGAGGTAAACCAGGAAGAGTCACCCAAAGTGGGACTTTCTTCAGACCAAGAACAGCTCCACTATGAAGACTACGCTCCCACTGTCTCATAAAGCAAGGCTGGCCTCCAACATAATAAATTCCAGTCTCCAAAATCTTATCACGATCCTCAATATCAGAGAACCGAAAAGCAAAACCTCCATGACTGAGCTGCAAGATCTCAACAAACCCGGACAACTTCCATTGCCTAAGAAGGCTGGATTTAACAAAAGAGAAGCTTGGTTTTTTACCCAGGAAGAAACCCACAAGGGTGTTATCCAAAACCCTTAGCTCACCAGAAACATCTTGATCTGAAACAATCCCAAATGGCTGATTCTCCCTCAAGACCGGGGGAATGAATCTAAGTATGAGTTTCCTCGACGGGTTCAGGGCAGGTTTCAAAGGATTTTTCCACTTACTCACCTCAGGGATAAAGTCTGGACAGGGTTTAGGTTCAGCAGAAGGATTGAGAGGAGGGAAGGCATCTCTCCCCAGATTGGGGCTGGAAACACCAGGAGAAGGATGAAGATCAGGGATGATGTCCGAAGGAGAGGGCAGCACAGAACTTACATCCGCACCAGCAGGAAGAAGGGGAGGGCAAATCATATCACCCTCCACCATGGCAGCGGACAGGGAGATAAGACTAAAGGATTGAACAGAGGACGGATCAGCACAAAAACAGGGACAATGCACCCAAGCCGGCAAGAGAAACAAAACAAAACCAGGGAGGAAAGAAGGAAAGACCTGGGGGAAAAACCTGCAAAGAAGGGTCGCGGAATAGGGGAGAAAGAAAAGCACACAAGAAGAAAGAAAGAAGAGAGGAAAGAATGGAAGGAGACCTGTCTCGGCAAAACCAGGGAACACCGAAGGCTACAGCAAGGGGGCGGGGGATGGGGGGGGGGGGGGGGGGGGGGGGAGAGAGTCTAACTATCACCCAGGGGAAAGAAGCATGTCACCGGCAGAGCTTCTCTCTCCTCCGAAAATTTCCTTTTTCTTTTTTTTTTTTTTCTTTTTTTTTTTTCTTTCTTCTTCTTTTTTCTTCTTGTTTCTTCTTCTTCTTTTCTTCTTTTTTTTTTTTCTTCTTTTCTTCATTCTTCATTCTTCTTCTTTTTCTTCTTCATTTTTTCTTCTTTTCTTCTTTCATTCTTCAACTTTTTCTTCTTCTTTTTTCTTCTTTCATTCTTCTTTTTCTTCTTCTTCTTCTTCTTTTTTCATTTTTCTTCTTTTCTTTTCTTCATTCTTTCTTTTCTTTCATTCTTCTTCATTCTTCTTCTTTCTTCTTTTTCAACTTCTTTTTTTTCTCTTTCTCTTCTTCTTTTTTCTTCATTCTTTTTCTTTTTCATTTCATTCTTCTTCACTTCTTTTTCTTTTCTCTTATTCTTCTTTCTTTTTCTTTTTTTCTTTCTTCTTCTTTTCTTTTTTTTTTTTTTGAAGAAAGAAGAAGAAGAAGAAGAAGAAGAAGAAGAAAGAAGAAGAAGATGAGAATTGCCTCTCTTTTTTTTTTTTGTTCTTCTTATACTTCTTCTTTCTTTTTCGTTCTTCTTCTCTTCTTCTTCTTTTCTTTTTCTTTCTTCTTCTTTCTTAATCTTCTTCTTTTTCTTTTTCTTCTTCATTCTTTTTCTTTCTTCTTTTTCTTCTACATTTTTCTTCATTCTTCTTCTTCATTCTTCTTCATTCTTCGTCATTCTTCTTCTTCATTCTTCTTCTTCATTCTTCTTCATTCTTCTTCTACATTCTTCTTCATTCTTAATCTTTTCTTCGTTCTTCTTCTTCATTCTTCATTCTTCTTCTTTTTTCTTCTTTTTTTCTTCTTTTTCATTCTTTTCTTCATTCTTTTTCATTCATCTTCTTCTACTTATTCTTCTTCTTTTTCTACATTCTTCTTCGCCCAATTTTCAATCCTCATCTTCTTCAACTTTTTCTTCTACTTCAGTTCTTCTTCTTTCTTTTTCTTCTTCTTCTTCTTTCTTTTCTTCTTCTTCTTTTTCTTCTTCTTATTCTTATTTTTCTTTTTCTTTTTCTTTTTTTTTCTTCATTATTTTTTTTCTTATTTTTTTCTTCTTTTTTCTTTCTTCTTCTTTCTTTCTTCTTCTTCTTCTTCATTTCTTCTTCTTCATTTTCTTCTTTCCTCTTCCTCATCTTCTTTTTCCCCTCTGTCCTCTCCTTCATTCATTCTTTCTTCTTCTTTTTTTTTCATTCAAAGGGCACGAGCACATTTTGCACCATTTTATGACAATATGTTTCACGATCATCTCAGGAAGTTAGCATCCATATTTTATTCTTCTGACAAATGGAGTTGCAAACGCTACACTCAAGCTCAACCGTA
>JAMYWD010000930.1:0-11551 GCA_028583415.1 Protea cynaroides | reverse complement strand
TACCTCTTCCACATCTTCTTTTTCCTCTGTCTGATTCATTCATTATTCTTATTCTTTTTCATTCAAAGTGCACGAGCACATTTTGCACCATTTTATGATAATTTGGTTCACGATCATATCAAGCAGTTAGCATCCATATTTTATTCTTCTGACATGCTGAGTTGCAAATGCTACACACAAGCTCAAACGCATCTTCCAGAAACAAAGGGAATCCAAATACGATTGCGCTAGAGGGTAGCTTAACACTAAGAAGAAGGAGTTGTGTCATCAACTCAGATTGTCAGAAGAATAAAACTTGGACGCTAGCACATGAGATGATCGTAACCCATAGTGTCACAAAAAGGTGGAAAACAGAAGAAGAATGAATAAGAAGAAAAATAAGAAGATGAATGAGACGAAGAAAGAAGAAGAAGAATGAAGAAGAAGAAAGAAGAAGAAAAGGAAAAAGAAGAAGGAAGAAGAAGAATGAAGAAGAAAAGGAAAAAAAGGACATGATGAAAGAAGAACTAGAAGAAGAATAAAGAAGAAGAAGAAGATGAAGAAGTGCGCCTGTGCACTTGAGACGTGCGCCAGCGCCCTTCAGAAGTGCGCCTGCGCACTTCGACATTTTTTTTTGTGGTAAATTTCCTCTTATACTTCTTCTTTCATTTTCGTTATGTCTGCTTCTTCTTTCTTTTTCTTTATAATTCTTTCAACTACATTCTTCATCTTCTTCTTTTTCTTCTTCATTCTTTTCTTTGTTCTTCATGCATCTTCAACATTCTTCTTCTTCATTCTTCTTCTTCTGTGTTCTTCTTTCTCAATCTTTTCTTCATTCTTCTTCTTCATTCTTCTTTCTTCTTCTTTGTTCCTCATTCTTCTTTAACAATCTTCCTCTTCATTCTTCTTCCACTTCTTCTATGTTATTCTTTCTTCTTTTTCCTTTTTCTTCTTCATTCTTCTTCGTTCTTCTTCATTCTTCTTCATTCGTATTCTTCTACTTATTATTCTTGTAAGACCCGTACTCCGTAAACCCGGTCTAAACCTTGGTTTTGTGTCGTAGCAGGTCTTCCGATCATCACCGGGCCAGACGGGACGAGCGGATGACAAGCAGGTATTAAATCGGACCAAGGACGATCGAATCAACATGCTTTTATGTTGACCGGTCGATGGTACCGGTCGACTGGTCAGGTCTGCGCAGCTAGGTGTGGAAATCCAGAAATTGACTTTTGAGGGTCTCACTTTCTTGATTTCGAATCCTAAGACTTTCCTAATCCTAATAGGGTTACTAAGCCCTAATTATAGCCTATAAATACACCCTTAAACTTCCTTAAATCCTTTCCATTGTCTCTCACAAACCCTAAAGAAGAGAAATAGGTTGGAAAAGAGAAGGAGCTAGGAAGAAGAAGAAGGTGCTGCCATTACCGTTCAACGACGCTCACGCTACGCTAGTCAATGGTAAGTGTTTGAATCAATCTTCTTACCCTATGTTAGTTGTGTGGGTGGATCAATACCATGCAAAGTAGGTATTGATCTAAAACCCTAAATTGGCCAATAAACCATAAGTTGCCGTCAAACCCTAGATTCGAGTTCCGAGATGATATTCATCGAAATAAGACTTGAATGAGTTGGGGATAACTCTAACTCAAAGATTAAACTTAGAATGGATAGGAGAAACCTTGGAAATCCATGTTGGATGATCGACGGCAGTCGAAAAACCCATGTATGGTCTTCCGGAGACATACCGGTCGACTATACCGGTTGCACACAGTGCGACCGGTATGTTGCCACCGGTATCCCTCGGGAGGCTGGTCTGTGGGGACCGGCTGACCATATCGGTCGCCAATCTTCCCCACAGAGCAGCGATCGGTACATGCCACCGGTCAGCTCTGTGAGGGTATTTTGGAACCTTGTTGGTTTCCGACCAACATGAAACCCTAAGCAATATATTCTAATGAAACCCTAATAATATTGTAAGACTTTGTGACTTCCCGTTTGGATCTTGCGACGTGGAACAAGCTAACAAACGAGCGTCAGGTAAGGGAATCTGACCTAAACTTAATAATTAATGGACAGTAAATTGTTGTTAATCACCTGAATATATATGATGTGATGTTTGTGCATATTCACATGCCGTCCTTTACTTTCAGTTATTATTATTGTTATGCATTGATAGGATGTGATTGTTAAGCATGTGATTATTTTCGTTAGTGTGTGGAGTGGGGCATGGGCCTGGGATCGCTCCTCACATTAGTACCTTTTGTAGTATTTAGTCTTAACATGCCTGGTACGGGTGGGGCATCAGGGGAAGGTCGTGGTACGGTGGTCTCCGATGTTGATGCTGGCCTGGCCATGGTTATGTGGCATTGTGGTCTCCGAGGTCAACGCTGGCTTGTCCACGATGCTTTAGCTCTATCTCTATGCCGTAGGGAGTTATGTTGGGATAGGGTCTACCTGTGTGTTGTTTCTATCCTAGTGGGTTAGTTACGGATAGGGCATCAGGGGAGGTGTGGGAATGCCTTAGCTCTATCTCTATGCCGTAGACGGCTGTGCTGGGATAGAGCATACATTGATGACATATAGGATTGGTTAGTTGCGAGCCTAGTTTACGAGCCCTGGCCAGTAGGGGCTTAGGTACTGGTATGGGTAGAGCATTAGGGGAGGTACGGGGGTATCTTAGCTCTATCTCTATTCCATGATGGGTGCATGTGGGCCAATGGGGGTGTGATCCATGAGGTGTCACACACTCGTGTATAGAGGTGCAGGGGCCACCAAACCTTTCTATAGCACATTGCAAACTTAAAACCAGACCACAGCATAAAATGATTGTTACTCATGCATAATATTGTGAAACTGTCGGATTGTCTTACTGAGCTAAGTTGTGAGCTCACCCTTTGTGTACACATTATTTTAGATGTTGATGCAGGTTACACTGTTAATGATTATGTGAACGCTCCGACGTATGGTGACGTTGCTGCTTTGAGTGTACAGGCAGGAGAGGACGAGCATGACGCTTCATGCGAGTGCCCTTTCTGCGTGTACCTGTGATTGGATTTTGTTTATTCGTTTCAGTTATTTTCGATTGGATTAAAGGGATGAAAAAGATATTTATTTTATGTTTGAATTTGAATAATTGGATATTTATTTAATTTATCATTAGATACTCACTTCATTCTATTTTAATGACTTCCGCTGTACTATTATATTCTGATTGTGGTTATATGTGATGGTTTGTATGAGTGGACACGGTCTATTTGAGATCCTGGTGTGAACCGTTGGTTCAGTGACGGTTCACTCACACCATTCTGGTTGGATCAGAATTAGGGTGTGACAACTTGCTATCAGCAGCAGCCAATGTGGCCTATGCAGCCGAGCCCGAGCGCGATGCTGATGAGGATAGAGCCGAGGGTGTACCAGTGTCAGCCCCACAGCCTACACCTGCAACACCACCATCTACCTCTACAGCTGGACCATCTCAGCCTCCCTCCGACACCATGATGGGTATGATTATTGAGATCCGGGACACTCAGCGTGAAATGAGCCACGACTAGGCGTAGTTGGCTCGCAGTCTCAGAGTCACACAGGATCAGGTGCACTGGGTCAGGGTTGCTTACGAGCGACACTATGATATAGCAGACCCTATTCCTCCCAGGCCCCCTACCCCATGATTGTCCCTCTTTATTTCTCTTTTTCCTCAGATAGTTTATAATACAGGGTAACTGTCCGGTTTATGGACTGTACCCTGTAGCACTATTTCATTTGCTACACTTTTCTTATTTAATGAAAGTTTTTATGTTTCACCTAACTAGTGTATGTGCACATGTTAAGTTCCATATTTAGAATAATACATTATTCTCTTTCTTAATCAGTCTCAGGTATCAAACAATGCTTAGGGTGTGTTTGTATTATAGATTTTTAAAATTTTCCTAACTCAGTTCATCAACTTAGATAAGTGCAATATGGTTTGTTGGACAGAGCCCGAGGGCTCTGATACCAAGTTGTCACACCCCAATTCTGATCCAATCAGAATGGTGTGAGTGAACCGTCACTGAACCAATGGTTCACACCAGGATCTTGAATAGACCGTGTCCACTCATACAAACCATCACACATAACCACAATCAGAATATAATAGTACAGAGGAAGTCTTTAAAGCTGCCTTCTTCGATAAATACTTTTCGAAGAGTTTCAGAGATCAAATGGAGAAGGAGTTCCTCAATCTACAACAATCTCAGTCGACCGTGGATGCTTATCAACAGAGGTACGAACAGCTATTCTTCTTCGCACCGGCAAATATGCAAGAGGAAGAGACCAAGACACGTAGGTTCACCATGGGACTACGTGGAAGCATCATAGAGCACATCTTGGGTCTGGACAAGAAAATCTACAATGAGGCTATCCAGGTTGCGAGGGTGATAGAATCCAGTCAAAGGGACAGCTTCTTTGCTCAGAACAGGGGAGTGAAGAGACCTGCTAGTGAGAGTTCGGGTGGCGGTAACAATAGACCCTTCCGCCCAGACAGGGCTCAGACCGCTACAGTGCCTGCAAGGAACAATATGGCACCACCTGTGCCACCGAATGCTGGATTCAACTAAAATATCAAATGTTTCAACTGCCAGCAAGTGGGTCATATTGCAAAGACCTGTACCCTACCTAAGAAACAACCTCCCCAGTAAGGAAGAGTTTATGCGGTCACCATTGAAGAGGCAGCTGCATCACCTGATGTGGTCACTGGTATGACTCTATTCCTTACTATTTGGCTTATCATTATCATTTGTGTGTATGCGCATATAGAACTAAGGGATGATAAAAAATTCCAAGAATTGTAAATGTAGCTGGTATACTAGCCAGAGTACTATTTGACTCTGGGGCCACGCACTCCTTTGTTTTTATTTTTTTTGGGAAGCGAATGGAGTTACCAATCAAGCACTTGAACCCAAGCTTGATGGTGCAATCTCCACTAGGAGTCGAAGTGGCTTTGAACGAATATTATGGACCATGTACTATATGTATTGAGGGTCGAGACTTAGAAGCAAGCCTAGTACTACTTGAGATGGCAGACTTTGATGTCATTTTGGGACTGGATTGGCTAGGCCATCATTCGGCCGTCCTATTATGTGGTGAAAGGAAGCTTGTGCTTACTGACAAAAAGGGAAGGGAATATAGCTTCACTGGGATCAGGCTATCTAGGAAGCGGAAGCTGATTCTCTCTGCCCTAAAAGCTAAGAGATGCTTAGAGAAGGGGGGAGTGGGGTACCTAGTATCGGTAGTTGATATCACGGCGGAGTCCCAAAAGATGGAGGATATAGACGTGGTGCGGGAGTTCCCAGATGTATTTCCATAGGATCTCCCAGGTTTACCATCTGACAGGGCTACAAAGTTCATAATAGACCTTATGCCAGGTTCGGCACCGGTGTCCAAAGCACCATACAGAATGGCCCCTACCGAGTTAAAGGAGTTGAAGACACAATTACAAGAATTGTTAGATAAGGGTTTCATACGACCTAGCATATCGCCTTGGGGAGCACCTGTAATATTTGTCAAGAAGAAAGATGGAAGTGTAAGACTATGCATTGACGGAAGTGTAAGACTATGCATTGACTACCGTGAACTGAACAAGTTGACAATCAAGAATCGGTATCCTTTGCCTAGAATCGACGATCTATTCGATCAATTGCAGGGTGCTAAGGTTTTCTCGAAGATTGATCTCTGATCGGGGTATCACCAACTGAAGATTAAGGCCGGAGATATTTCGAAGAGTGCTTTCAGGACGAGGTATGGACATTATGAGTTTCTAGTTATGTCTTTCGGGTTGACCAATGCTCCAGCGTCGTTTATGGAACTGATGAACCGAGTGTTTCATGATATGTTGGACACTTCGGTCATCGTATTCATCAATGACATATTGATCTACTCTAAGGACATGGAGACTCATATAGTACATTTGAGGGCAGCCTTACAACGGTTGAGACAAGAAAAGCTTTATGCTAAGTTCAAGAAGTGCGAGTTTGGCTGAAGGAAGTGGCCTTCTTGGGCCATGTTGTATCTGAAGACGGTATCAAGGTTGATCCAAGTAAGATAGCTGCTATAGTATGATGGGAAGCACCAAAATCTGTTGCGGTGATTCGTAGTTTCCTTGGGTTGGCTGGTTATTATAGAAGATTCGTGGAAGATTACTCCAGGATCGCTGTTCCACTCACCAGATTGACCAAGAACGGAGAAAAATTCATATGGACAGATGAGTGTGAAAAGTGCTTTCAGACTTTGAAGTCAAGGCTAGTCTCTGCACCTATCTTGACCATCCCAGAACCAAGCGTACCATTTACTTTATATACGGATGCTTCAGGGTTGGGTATTGGGTGTGTATTGATGCAAGGGGAACAGGTGATTGCTTACGCATCAAGACAGTTAAAGGAGCATGAGAAGAACTATCCTACGCATAACTTGGAGCTAGCAGCGGTTATACATGCAATCAAGACTTGGAGACACTACTTGTACGGCGAGAAGTTTCAGATTAAGTCAGATCACAAGAGCTTAACTTATCTTTCCACTCAGAAGGATCTGAATATGAGACAGAGGAGATGGCTAGAATTGTTGAAAGATATTGATTGCGACATCCAGTACCATCCGGGTAAAGCAAATGTTGTAGCTGATGCCTTAAGCAGAAAGTGGGCATCAAAACCTAAGGCAGGACCAAGTACAAATGCTGCATTATGTGTGGCAGCCTCAAGTTCAATCGAAGGTGATGAAGTGTACATAATTAAAACTGCAGAAGATCCAGTCGAGCAAGGCTTAATTCATAAGTTCACCATGATGTTCGCAGCTTTGAAGATCTCACCGGATCTAGTTGATGAAGTCAAGGTAGCAATCCTACAGGACCCTCATCTCAAGACAGTGCAAGACGACTTAGAGAAGGGTACGAGCAATCCTGACTTTACCTTGGATTCAGACAAGGTACTCAGGTATCGTGGACGGTTATGTATACCTGAGAGTGAAGACTGCAATATCGGAGATCGAGTTACGACTGAAGCTCATTACACTCCATATTCGGTACATCCAGGAAGTGCCAAAATGTACCATGATTTAAGAAGACTATATTGGTGGACGAGTATGAAAGCAGATATAGCTCGTTTCGTGTTTCAATGTCTGAATTGTCAACAAGTTAAAGCAGAAAGGCAGAGACCTGCAAGTTTACTACAGCCATTACCAGAACCTGCATGGAAGTGGGATTGCATTACCATGGATTTTGTCACTGGCTACCTTTGACACCAAGGTCAGTGGATGCAGTTTGGGTTATAGTCGATCGACTCACCAAGACAGCTCGATTTATTGCGATCAGACCTCAGTATACCATGGAGAAACTGGCCAAGTTATATGTTGATAATATAGTCAGTGTAAGACCCGTGTCAAACTAATCCGGTCTTACCACCTTGAACCAGGTTCACCCATCATGGTCGAGTCAAATGGACCAAGGACGTGAAGGAGAGCGAGATCCCAGGTATCAAATCGACCCAAAAACACTTAAAATAGAAGAAGGGTCGCATACCCAGCTAAACAGGGTCGACCCTCCCAAATCAAAAACTCAGACCCTTAAAATTTGGGAGAGGGTCGGACAGTGTCAGACCACAGGGTCGACGGGATCATCGACCCTCTCATCGACCCTTACTTGCCGCCGAAACTGAAATTAGGAAACTTCCTAATTTTCGATTGGGATTCTTTCCAAATCTCAATGGGACTATTATAGGACATTCCTACTCTATTTAAAGGACGTCCCTAAGCCACTTTCACTCCTTTCACAACCCTAATTGAATTGAGAGAAAGAGAGAAGAAGGAAAAGAGGAAGAAAAGAGGCAAGGAAGAAGACTTAGCAAAAAGGAGAAGAATATCCAGAGAAAAGTAATATTCTCAGGTATGGATACTAATTCCATGAGTTTCTACAAATCTTAAGTTAGATATGGTTGAGTGTAGAATTTTGATGAAATCCAAACCATCCATTCATGGTTAGGTTTTCATGGAAAACCCTAGGATAATGCATGAAAGCCATCTAGGAGGATGAATCATGGTTTCAGACCATGGAATGAATGTATAATGGAATGTGGAAGCAAGCCATAGGAACCCAAACACGAAGAATGAATTAAAAAGTGGAAATTGGACCAGAGTGCACCGAGGGTCGCACACAGGGTCGATCGACCCATCGACCCTAGGCACCCTGACCATCGACCCTCAGCATTCGGGAAGTTCAGACAGAGGGTAGGGTCGATAGACCCATCGACCCTATGTATCCTGAGCATCGACCCTCTGATCGACCCTCAGTTAACAGCATGGTTTTTAAATTCAGAATTAATTCTAATTAAATTATATCGACTTTGTTAGGTTTGCTAGCATTATAATAACACTGTATTGGTGATTTTAAAGCTTGGAAAAGTATCTTATAGCAAACTAAGGTGAGGAACCTTAACTTCAAACTAACTCGGTTAATAATAAATTGTTTTCTAATTCTTGAGTCCTATGCCATGTTTGATTCTATGCAAATATGTTTGTAATGTGCATACAACATGCCATCCAATATTTCTATTACTTGTTCATGCATATTTACTTTATTGTTTATAACATGATGATGATGATGATGATAGGAATAGGCATCTGCTTGTATGTGTGTGGTTGATGTACTTGATGCGAGCGAGTATCAGGGGAGGTGTGATGAGAACGTCAATAAACGTTAACCTTTGGCGGGTCTCAGCACTTTAGCTCTATCTCTAACTCAAGTCTTTGGCATTGACATCGTCGTATCGTCATTACCTTAGCAGAACTATTGTGTCGTAGGGTATCAGGGGAGGTGGTCTCGGTCCTTGTAGTCTCTGACTCTACCGGGGGGCCTTAGCTCTATCTCTATGGATGTTCTGAGGGATGCTGGGGTGAGTCCTTGGATACATTGTTTGGGATTAGGATTGGTTTGCAGCGAGCCCAGTTTGCAAGCCCTCGCTAACAGGGGCTTACGTGTTGGTATAGCATTATATAGCAATAAACGTTAACCTTTGTTGTACAATGTTATGGTAGGGTGGATGGGGACGACGATAAACGTTAACCTTCGGGCGGGCTTCCACACCCTGTGTATAGAGGCGGTGTCAACAAAAGTTAACCTTTGACCACCCAACCTTTCTATTGCACATTGCAAACTATAAACCAAGACCAAAGATATAAATTGACTTTTTGCATGCATATGTATTTTTGCATTGTTTTGGCTACTCACTGAGCCATGTTGTGTGCTCACCCCTCGACGTCGAATATTTTTAGTTGATGATGCAGGTTACACAATTGAAGACTATATGAATGCTTCTACATACGGAACGGTAGCAGCAATGGACGCTGGAGCTGAAGATGATACACACGACTCCTCTTGCGAGTGCAACTCGTGTGTATTTGACTAGATATTTTTATAGGTTTCTTTATTGGATTTATAAGACATGTATTTGGTACTTAAATATTTACGTCTCAGTTAAACAAAGAATAATTTTCTATTATTTATGAATATCATTTTAGTTCTCAGTTCATTTATTTATAAGACTTCCACTATTGTGTATTTACTCTGATTATGATGGTGAGTGTATGAAGGTTCAGGTAACGCGAGGATAGCCTATTTCAGATCCTGGTTGAACCGTTGGTTATTTAGCAGTTCATCACACCATTCTAAAATGTACGGAATTGGGGTGTGACAACTTGGTATCAGAGCATCTCAGGCCTTGCCCGCTGAACTATCATACATTCACAGCAATAGTGAACTGAGATAGGATAAAATAAAAACAGTAATATTAACATATTATAAGTACAAGTGATGTTGAGACCAAATTTAAAAAGAGAATAAAACATCTATTGAAAGGAGAAACAAGTTGATATACAATGAGAGCGAAACAAAGTGTAAATATATATCTAAAGCAGAGTATAGTCCACAACCCGGACAGTTACTCTGAAGTACAGGAAAAACAAAAAAGTACAATCAGGAAGCGGGTGGCGAAGGAGGAGGTGGAGCCTCACGATCTTTGTCGTAGTCCTCAGCATAGACTCTAGTCAACCAAGCTATCTGAGTCTGGGTCGTCTATAGACTAGCTGTGAGATCGGCTACTCTCTCTTCGGTCGCCGCACGCTGGATCTCCATGAGCTCACCTATCCGCGCGTCAGATGTGTGCTGAGCAGCCAACAGCTCATCCACTCTCATGCGCTGAGCATCTAGCAACTCCTCCATCCTCAGGTCCGATCTGCGCTGAGTCTCTCTGATCTCGCGCAACATCTCCATCATATCAGAAGACGGATGCGAAGGACCAGCCTCATGAGAAGGACCAGTCTCAGGTACAAAATCCGTCGCATGCGAAGTACCAACTCCAGCCGCATGTGTAGGTGAAGGCGGGGGTATCGCGTCGACGTCCATGTATATACGATCATCATCGTTGACGGGATCCACCTGAGCTCTAGCAGCAGCAGCATCAGCCTCAGCATCAGCCACCTCAACCCGAGTGTGAGGGTGCACCATCGCGTTCCTCTCATCATCGCTAACCTGAGCGTCTCGAAGTCCCATCTTGCATATAGCCTCCCAATCTAGAGGCGACGAGAAGGTCTTCTCCTGAATCTTCTCATCTACCAGGTCAAACCCCAGACGAATCAACAGTGTGGTGATAATACGTCCATAGGGTAGATTACCCCTATGATCGGACAATGTAGCACTGATCATCATCTGCATGATGATGTAAGGAAGACAGACGGGCTGATGAGTGCATATACTGTAGATCAAAAACTGGGTCAGCTGAGACACCCTCTCATAGTGCCCACTCTGCGGGATCAGGTTGTCTTTGAATGATCCTACGGAACACCCGTGGAGCCGGATGCAAGTAGCACGCCCTCATCCGCCGGCCGATTGGGCTGTAATGTCCGACTATCAATCTCGGCCCGCAACCACATCTCAATAAAGTCGTGCTCACCAGGTGCACAGTACACCATAGGACCATCATAAGGAATGCCCAACAGGTCGGCCAGCTGCCGATAATTAAAGGAAATCTGCACCCCCTTGACGTAGCTAGTGATGCGCAACTCCTGACCAAGCTCCACATCGTTGTGGTTTCCCCCAATCTGAAGGTTACAGTAGAACTGGCGCACTAACTCTGGACGTGTGCACGCATCGTATGTGATGACAGGGAGCCACCCCATATCACCAAAAGCTCCCTCTACATTGAACAAGGCTAGTTCAGCCAGGTTCACCATACGACCCCCTTCCACTTTCTTGCCTGTATAGTAGGCATACTGTGCCTCGGCTTCATTGGAGCGGAAGTGAAGCGGATCATGAACTCAGGGTCCTTTGGTAGGAGCCATAGTATTTGCAGATAAGAAAAAAAAAAAACAAGGAGTTAATAGGATAAAAATTTAAAAATTGGACATTATAACGACATAAGATGGTCAAAAGCCTCACTTTTCACCCATACAAGTGGGCAGGAGGACCTACATAAGTTCCAACACATCATACAATAGTTAAACAGATGGAAATGTTAACTGACAAGGTCCAATTTGAAGGAATTGCATGAAATCA